>WOXC01010859.1:0-168995 GCA_011680675.1 Gymnobelideus leadbeateri | reverse complement strand
AACAGGTTTCCTAAATTTTCCATTTTTCTCTGAACTGTGGCTTATCCCCCTTTGTGTCTGCTAGTCATGGTTTGGATTTTTCACTGCTCATTAGCGCAAGACCAGGAAGAGGAAGGAAAGTTCAATTGAATCAACTTTGCTATCAAACATTTGATAATGTTAACTCAAAGGTTTCACGGGGACAGTCAATGATAGTGTATTAATAAAGAAAAAGAAAAAAGAGGAGAGGAAGGAGGAGGAGAAAAAAGGAGGAGGGGGAGGGGGAGAAGGAGGAGGAGGAGAAGGAGGAGGAGGAGGAGAAGAAGAAGAAGAAGAAGAAGAAGAAGAAGAAGAAGAAGAAGAAGAAGAAGAAGAAGAAGAAGAAGAAGAAGAAGAAGAAGAACCAGCAGCAGCAGAAGGAGGAGGAGGAGGAGGAGGAGGAGGAGGAGGAGGAGGAGGAGGAGGAGGAGGAGGAGAACAAGAACAAGAACAGGAAAGAGGAGGAGAAGGAAAATCCTAGACAAAAAGGAGACCCAAGTTTGGACCTTGTCACTTAAATTAGCTCAATATTTAACAAATACCTATGGCATATAAGGTACTAGGGACTGAGCAAAACCAACAACAAAAAGTCCCTGTTCTTAAGATGTAAACTGATAATAATAATAATAGTGATAGTAATAATTTCTCAGTGCTCTAGGCAATTTTCTAATACTATAAATTGCGAATAAGATATTTACCTGCATTGGTAGAAGGAATTTCTCATCGGGAACTTTCCTATGCCAAGGAAATAACCAGTTCCTGTTTTTATTATTCATCTCAATTAGAACATGAAAAGAGGTATATTTAATTCAATACTCCAAAGAAACTATGACTTTGTCTGCCTGTGTATTCTCTCCACTGGATCACCTAACAACTCACCTTACAATCATCCATCCCCATTATCGTATCTGATTATTTCCCCTTTCTTTCTTTGAATTCTTTTTGAAGGATCCACATAATATAGAGGTTACCTTACTCCTGCAGCTTCTGATAGTGGAGGATAGGAAAGCAACACTCCAGCTGTTCATCAGCCATAATATTTAGTGATTGATATTTGTGCAAGCATTGGGGGCAAATGTACAGACTAGTACATTGCTAATCAAAGAGACAGTTTGAATCCCTCTGTGTTCCAGTTGGTTCTGTATGAAAGATTTCCTGTTATGAGGCTTTATGAACTATATAAACTTGTTAGAGATCTCTAATTAGTACCTATAGTGCAATAGAATGGAAACTCATTTAGGGCAGAGACTTTTTTTTATCTTTGTATAACCAATGTCTTTTCCACAGTAGGTTCTTAAATATATGTTTATAGGATCACATTAAAGAATAGGAAGGGGGATCTCCCAGAATACTTCATTTTTCATTATGATCAGAAAAGCAAGTGCCTTTTCTGAGCTTTGTAAGTTACAGTGGTTTGGTGGATAGAGTTAGATGTGGAGTTAGAAAATCTGAGTTCACATTCTACCTCAGACTCCTGCTGCTTGTGTGTCTTTGGGAAACTTTCTCAGCCTTACTTTTCCCTTCTGTGAAATGGTGATGATATTAGTAGCACCTACCTCACAAAATCATTGTTAGGACCAAATGAGATAATATGTGAAAATTGTTTTGCAGACAGATGTTAAAAAACTATATAAATACAAGGTGATGATGATGATGATGATGATGGTAGTGGTGGTGGTGATGATGATGGTGATGATAATTGTGATAGCTGTGGGTTTATCTAAGACCTAGTCTTCTCCCATCTCTCTTCCTTCCATATTTCAGATATCTCATGTACTCTTTAACTCTTTATTTTAACTGAGGATAGGTAGAAGTAAGAGAGAGGATATGAAGGTTGTCTATATAACAGGTGAAAGAGGTCAAAGGTTCCCCTATTGATAGTTTCTGATCTCAAAAAGAATGTCAAAATTACCTACAAATAAATGTTGACTCGAAGGATAGTGGCAGAGATAGTCTCTGGGACCCTATTTCCTAATCAAACTTGAAGCTCGTCTTTCAGACCATTGTTTTCATTCTTCATTTTCAAGGAAGACCAATGATATCATGAAGTCATGTCTTCAGTTACTCATGATTTGTATTTAAGTGATATAGAGTTGTGCAAAGTCATCAGCCTCATTCTCTCTCCCAGAATCTTTGAACACCAGTGGCAAGACAAGAAGTCAAGATGGCTAGCTATGGCTTGGGACTTTGGCATCTTTAACACATGACCAAATTCCATGGAATCTGCTTCTGCCTCCTTCGTAGACTTTGGAACAAATTGCTCTCATTCACCCATTCCACTGGAGGAAGTTTTCATATGTTTGAGGAAGGTATCCCCTAACTTACCAAAGGGTTTGAAGCTCATCAGTTACTCTAAAACTGGTTTAGCCCATCTTGTGAGGCAGTTTACTAGAGTGTGGCCACAGCACATGCTAAAGCTTCTTCGTGCCAGAAGTGAGAGTTAAGTAACATGTGGATACCAGAGTTGGGTGAGCAGCCCCAAAAAGGGCTTGGCAAGCCCTCATACCAGAGGTGCTAGTACTCTGTGAATAATCATATATCCCAGTAAAGATATAGGCAGCTAAGTGGCTCAGTGGATAAAGTGCCAGATCTGAAGTCAGAAAGACTCATCTTCATGAATTCAAATCTGACCTCATAAATTTACTAGCTAGGTAACTCTTGATAAAAAAAAAAAATCATTATATTTCAGACCATAGTGACATGACCAAGGGAAACATTGGGCATGTATTCAAATAAAACATATCTCTTCCTTACTAAGAGACTCATTTAATTTCTTACTTCCTTACCCAACAGACTCACTTAGACAAATATTTCTAAACAAACTCTCAAATTCAAGGTAGGGAGTAGATGTTTCCTGTTGAAACTTCTGAACACTTAACTGGACCTCTTTTCTCTTTGTAAGCCAGAGTACATTGTATTTATGTGGGGAATATATCATTGTGTGAAAATAAAAACAAATAATACAGTTATCTTCTTTACAGGGGTAGAGAATGCCTCAGGGCTAGGTGGGAATTGTGGTACATTTCATCCATTTTCTTATGGGACATGTTAATGCAATTTATTTATTCTTGGCAGACTAAGAAAATAAAGTCTCATCTCTTTAGTGATGATAATAAAGCAGGAGGTAATCCTCATTGGCTTGCAAAATCCAACACAAATAATTTTTCATTTGACTTGGTTCATGTCATACTTAAACTATATGTGACTTGTTCCCCCTGGGTGATATAATGAATCCATAGAGCCCTGGGAAAAATCAGGGATTCTGATGAATTACATATAATACAAAACATCATTCAACTGGGAATTTATATTGTAAGCTTCAAAAAAATACATTTCATGCAATCCAAAATATGTTCAACTATTCAATAGGGAATCAATTTGTTTAATCCCTGAGATGTCTCATTTCATTTTAAATTGCTATGTATGAGGGACAAGGATGAAGTACAGGAAAAATAATAATTATCATGGTTCAAATGTGTGTTGTATATGTGTACATATAAATGTGTATATATATATATGTGTGTGTGTGTGTGTGAATATATGCATATATGTGTATGCATGCATATTATTGATTTTAAGTTAATTACATATCAAGAATATAATTATTATGTTATGGTATCAGATATTTGAAGCAGAGCTTTCACTGAAACTCAAAGAAAAGTAGAATTTCTTCCCCTCCAAGAGAACTGAGAAAATAAATTAAGACACTCAATTAGCAATTATATAGTGCTTGTCATATGCAGACCACAACATAGGGGTTGGGCGAGATTCAAACATTAGATAATGCATAATGCTTTGCCTTCATCAGATCTGTAATCTCCTAGAAGAAGAGGGCATGAATTATTTCCCTACAGAACTACAATTTCATTGGTCTAGAGTAATGGTGTCCAACTCAAATAAAAATAGAAGCCATTAAATCAAACATAAGGATCACTGTATTCTACCTATTGACTTAATTTTAAAGTGCAATGTTATTTATGTTGTATTATATTTTCTATTAATTTGTCAATGTTTTTAAATTTCTTTTTTTCTTTTTTTTAAACAAATGCTTTATTAACTTCTGTTTTACATCATTCATTTCTGCCAGATTTTGAGTTACAATCATTTTCCCCCCATTATTCCCCTAACCAAACTCCCTGAATAGCAGTCCCACAAGATATCGCTTCCTCAAATCTGCTCTCTCCCATACCTTCTCCCATACCCCCATCGACTTTTCCATTAGAGGAAGATGAATCTTTGTGTCCCAATGCCTGCACATCTTATCTCCCAATTATAGGCAAAAGAGTATTAATAATAGTATTTATATATATATTTGAAACATTTAATGTTACGACCTTGAATTTCAGATCCATTTCCTTCCTCCCTTGTCACACATTCCTTCTTGGGATATAAGTAATTCAGTATATGTTGTACATGTCTAGCTATGCAAAACATTATCATAGTAGATATATTGTACAAAGCTGCTTATAATTCCCTCCCACTCATCCCACCCCCCACCTGGTCCATTCCCTACATGATCCTGTCCCTCTTCTATAGTGGGTACTTCCAACCTCCCCTCACCCCAAGGATGCCCTCCCATCCATCATCCCTCCTCTCATCCCCCTTCCCCCTATCCTGCTGCAGGTTGAGATATCCCATTTAGTATGTATGTCATTTTCTCCCTGAACCAAATTCAATGTGAATGTGGTTTTGCCTTTTTAGCCTTCCTTATTCTCCCCCTCCTTTGCAACCACTTCCCCTTGCTTCTTCTACATGGGATAGTTTACCCTACCCTGTCTCTCCCCATCTCCTCTTGCCACTTTCCTCTCTCACCTCATAATTTCATCCCTTGAGTATTCTCCCTTCCCAACAAATTCAACCTATGCCCTCTATCCATATATAACTGTAACCATATACACACACATTTACATATGTATTCATATGACCACACACCCTTCTTCCATTATTTTCATAGTGAGAAAGATATCATCAGTCACAGTTATTGCTTTTCCATATAGGAATGTAAATAGTTCAACTTTGATAAGTTCCTTTGATTTCTTTTCCCTGATTACCTTCTCAGGCATCTCTTCCTTCTTGTGTCTGGATGTCAAATTTTCTATTCAACTCTGGTTTTTTCCTCAAGAATGCTTGAAAGTCCTCTATTCCACTGAATGACCATATTTTCCCCTGAAACAAAATACTCAGTTTTGCTGGGTAGGTGACCCTTGGGTTCATTCCCAGTTCTTTTGCCCTCTGGAATATCATATTCCATGCCCTTCGATCCCTCAGTGTAGAAGCTGCCAGGTCCTGGGCTATTCTGATTGTGTTTCCACAATATTGAAATTGTTTATTCCTGGCCACTTGTAGTATTTTCTCCTTGATCTGGGGATTCTGGAACCTGGCTATAATATTTCTGGGAGTTTGCTTTTTGGGATCTTTTTCAGGAGGTGATCGGTGGATTCTTTCAACCTCTATTTTGCCCTCTGGATCTAAAACATCAGGGCAGTTTTCCTTGAGAATTTCTTGAAGGGTGATTTCTAGGTTCTTTCCTTGATCATGGCTTTCAGGTAGTCCAATAATTTTTAAATTGTCTCTCCTGGATCTATTCTCCAGGTCAGTGGTTTTTCCCATGAGATATTTCACATTGCCTTCTAATCTTTCGTTTGTTTGGATCTGCTTAACAGCATCTTGATTTCTCATAAAGTCATTAGCTTCCATTTGCTCCAGTCTAACTCTGAAGGAATGAATCTCCTCAGTGAACTTTTGAGATTCTTTTTCCATCTGGCAAATTCGACTTTTTAAGGCATTCTTCTCCTCAATGCCCTTTTGGGCCTCCTTTGTCATTTGAGCTAGTCTATTTTTTAAGGTGTTGTTTTCCTCAGTCAGGCTGTTGACCCTCATTTCATACTTTTCCTGCATCCTTCTCATTTCTCTTTCTAATTTTCCTCCACTTCTCTTATTTGATTTTTAAAGTCCTTCTTAAGGTCCTCTATGGCCTGCAACCCGCTCATGTTTTCCCCTGGGGCTTTTGGAGCAGGACTTTTGACCTCACAGTCCTTTTCCCGCTCTATGCCCCCAAAATAGGAGTCTAGGGTTGCATTTTTCTGTTTCCTTTGCCTTGGCATGTTGCCACTTAATTGCTTGACTTTTGGGCTTGTTGCCACACTATGGCTTTAAGGCCAGCTGGAGGAATTTTCGTCCCGAACGTGTGGGGGGCAACTTCCGTTTCTGGCAAGCTGTAAACCCACCCACAACTTCCACCCTAGATCACAATCCAGATCCAGGGAGGTTAAAGCAAGAGTGATTACCCCCCAAGACTGATAGCTGGATCTCCCCACTTTTTGTAGGCTGGGAGCCAGAAATGCCTCTGAAAACTACAAAATGGCGTGTCTCCTCAGAGGCTTCTAGCTCCCAGGGGAGGGAGCTGACACATTCCCCAAATACAGGTCCCAAAGTCCATAGGACACTAACCACTTACTTTGTCCTAGGCATGTCTATGTTGATAATTCTGGAGTTGCCACAGCTCCTGGTGTTCTGGGGTTCCTCCAGCTGGCTGCTGGCCCTGCCGCCCTGGGGCTAAAACCTCGCTCACGGGGACCTGGGCTCGGCTCGGCTGGGCTCCTGCGCTTTGCGCGTTGCCGGCTCCCAGACTGCTGCGCTGGTCCTTCCTGCAGGGCTGCTGGGCTGTCCTCAGCGGGAGGTTAGCTTCTCTGTGTCATTCTCTGGGTGCTGGGGCTCCAGAAGTTGTTCAGAGTCCTTTTTTACATAGTTTGTGGAGAATCTGGGGGCAGAGAGGCTTGGAAGAGCTGTTTCTACTCCGCCATCTTGGCTCCGCCCCCAATGTTTTCAAATTTCATTATAATCTTATTGGGGGACACTTAGAAATGTTGCAGACATCAATGCAGTCTGTGGGCCATGTACTTGACAGATCTGGAGTAAGAAGTTCCCTCTACCGTTACAGATTATTGACAATTTATAATTGAAAAATTTATTTATAATAGGCAACATAACTTATATTCTCAAAGGCGTTCTTAAAACAATATTGCTGTTACTGTAAACAGTGTTCTCTTGTATCTGCTCATTTCACTCTTCATTATTTCATGCAAGTATTCTCCTGTTTTTTTTTTTAAATCACTGAGTTCATCATTTCTTGCGGCACAGTAGTATCCCATCATAATCCTGTAGCACAACCTGTTCAACTATTTCCCAATTGATGGACATCCCTGCAATTTCCAGTTTTTTGCCACCACAAAGAGAGCTGCCATAAACATTCGAGAACATATAGGTTATTTTCCTGTTGTCTCTAATCATCTTTAGAAATAGACCGAGTAATGGTATTTCTGGGTCAAAGGGTATAAGTAGCTTAATAACTCTTTAGGCATAATTCCTGATTGCTCTCCAAAATGGTTGGATCATTTTACAATTCCACCAACAACAAATTAGTGTCCCAATTAATTCCACATCCTCTCCAATATTTGTCACTTTCTCCTTCTATCATTCTAACCAATCTGGTAGGTGTAAACTGATATCTGAAGGTTGTTTTAATCTGCATTTCTCAAATCAATAATGATCTAGAGCATTTTATATGACTATACATTGTTTGATTTCTTCATTGGAAAACTATCTCTTCATATCCTTCTAAAGAACTGATAAATAGAAGTGTGTCTAGAATAATTTTACATATATATATTTGTATGTGTCTGTGTATAAAAAATATGTATATACCTACTTCTGTCCAATAGTAGCCATTACTAAAGTGGGGGGAGGATAAAAATATATTTACATGATAATTTTGTAGCATATTTTAAAGGAATAGCAAGTTGTACATTGTAGATTTATGGTTTTGTGTATAATCATCTTTCTTTATTATACTGTTATGGAAATGCTTGTTTATTACATAAATTAAGTTAAATTAAAAAAAGAATCTTTGAGTTGCCTAGAAGTATTTTGGGACTCTGAGACATTTAGTAATTCTCCTATCATCATAATATTTTTCAGAAGCAGACCTTGAATCCAAGACTCCCTAATTCTCAGGTTATCCTTTTATCCACTTTATTATATTTTCTATAGAGAAATAAATATTGTATCAACATGATAATAAAGAGCCTATCAATATGACAATACAGAACTTAGGGACATTATAAAAGTTCATTGATTGATAAGCTCATGGGAAATTTGTGAAACAAATAGCTAGGTTGGGTCCTAGCTCTTTTGGTTAATAGGCACAAAGGAAAAGAAAGCTGGTAGGTTATGTGTGTGTAGCAACTGAAACATCCCCCCCACCCAAAGTAAAGTGTGTGCTCATCAGTTGGGGAATAACTGTATAAACTGTAGCTTATAGATAAAATAGAATGTGAATATTAAACAAGAAATGATGAGGATGAAAGAATCCTATCCATATGAGCTTCATATTTTGCTTATTAATCAAAAGAACTAGGACCTGACAACATTTTGTTTTACAGATCTTGGTGCACTTTTCAATCATCAAACTTTTATGACACACCTATGTACCAGATACTTTATTGTAGAATTATGACTATATTTAATTCTTTTTTATCATTTTTTTTGCCTTTTTCGAGAGCAATTGGGGTTAAGTGACTTGCCCAAAGTCACATGGCTAGTAAGTGTGTCAAGTGTCTGAGACCGGATCCGAACTCAGGTCCTTCTGACTCCAGGGCCGGCACTCTACTCACTGTGCCACCTAGCTGCCCCATATTTAATTCTTAAAAGAAAGAATAAGACAGTGGAGAGAGGGATAGCTGAAGAGGTAAGAAGAACTGTGTTCAAAGTCTGCTTCAGAAAAAATTACTGTATGATGATAGGTGCATTACTAGTTCAAAGAATCTTGTGAAGACTTTCATAAACTGAAGCCATGTGAAGTAAGCAGAAGGCAGAGGTAATGAAGGAAAATGTTTTAAAAAAAACACTCTTATCAATGTAATAGCCAAACTCGATTTCTGGGAATGCTTAGTGAAACATAATTACCTTCTTCTAGGTGGAGAGGTTTGGAAATTTCAGGTGTGCAACTAGATATGTATTATCATGAACAATTATTGGATTGATTTGGTTTGTTAAATCTTGGGGGAGGAAGAGAAAAGGAAATAAAAAGAAGGAGAGTGAAGAGTGGCGGGGGGGGGGGGGAGAGAAGAGGTAGGGAGAGAGAAAGCACTTGCAAGTTTGCACCAAGGCTCCTACAAAGCAGGTCATGGGCCATGTGTACAGTTCTCTGAGGATGTGGGGATACTGAGATCCCAAACAGAAGCAGTGACTCAACCTTCCCTACGGATTCCTGCTGCCAGTTCCCACTCTATAATTATCAAAGGGTGGCTTGAGGATGACAGCATCAATAAGATGCTCATTGAGGGGAATGATATTCCAGATGGTTTGACAATGTCACCTGCTCCAGGTGTTGTCACTCAGACTGGCAGAGCCCTTTGTCATGGTCTTTTGGGCCATTCGGGTACAGTAAATTAACATGAAATCAACACTTATTTCCAGTCTATTTTAAATAAGTCTTTATCAGAGCATGCGTTCTCCCTCTCTCTTCACCATATAAATAGCACCCCAAGAAAGGCATTCATTAAGGGGGTGGGATGATGATTTCACCCATCCCATCATACCAGACCTTGGCATTTTTTTCTCCTTTTGCTTCTGGGCCCTATATCTCCACAGATGCAGATGCTCTGTGGAGTTGACTCTAAAGTCCCAAGGACAACTTCAAGATGAGAGGCTTCAATGCTGCCTTTAGTGCCAACCAAATTGCTTAACCAAGCTCGTTGTGTGGTCAAGCATTCATCAGCTTGAAAATTTTTTGAATGACCTCTTCCCAACTATCCTGTAAAACTTGCTCATTCAATAAATGTATTCTTGTACATCCCCTTTTAGTTTCCAAATAGACTCTGAATCCGTAATTCCACTTGAATTGATAAGATTAATTATAAAAACAAAACTGCAAATTTTTTTGCCCCTTCTACCATCCACACTTAAGTATGATGACCTTCCCTTTATTGAGATAAAAACTCTCAGGTTGTTGATGGAATAACTTAATACCTATGACAGTTTATCCAAAGGGAAATGGTCATTGACTAAATAATCCCCTGCTTTTTTGTTGCCTTACTTTTGATTGCCCAACTTCAGTGAAATTGAAAATTGTCCTAAAAAACTACTCCACTTTCCTTTCTGGTTGTCTTCTTTTTCTTTCATTTTTTTTCCTTTCTGACCTTTCTCTTCTCTTCTTCCCCTTCCTTCTATTTCATTAGCATACACCCTGCCTTTTTAAACTAAATCCAAACAATTTATTAGGGAAGGAAGTTCACAGAAATAAGAATATAGTTAGTTTTGAGAACATAAATAGGAATTGGGGCATGGTCTGGCATTGGGAGGATGTTTTCAGGGCTCTACACCAGGTCAAAGCTAGAGGTCTGTACTCAAGTTTAAGTAGGGGAATTTCTTATCATTACAATACGTCCTTCTCCTTCTTACTTCCCTACATCAAACTTTAGATGTGAGTGAAATTTTCATTCAGTCTGACATATGACAGATTCTCATGATCCAGTAAACAACATTATGCCTGAAAATACCAATGCCAGCCACTCATATGGCAATCTTCCAGAGCCTTATGAAACGAGGCCTGTAGAGTCAGGGGATCATGGCCAGATTGCTAAAGAGAATCTTAGAGATCATTTAGTTCAACCCTCTCATTTTATAGAAGCAATAACTCAATGAAGGAGTTGAGGTCTTCTCTTCCTAACCAATGGAAGTTAGGTGATGTTCCCAGGGTCAACCACAGATAAGGGATTTCAACCCATGATCTCTAATTTCAAACCTGGCATATTACACTTGATTAGGATTGCTTTGAGCAATACAGACCCAATTTTGGATGGGAAGCAAAGATATGAGAGTGTTACTGATAGGTAGATTTATTCAAACTCAAATAAGACCCTCCCCTCTGTATTCTCACTCAGAATAAATAAGATATCTGCTTAGTCACTGAACAGGGTACTTTGTGAAAACTCAAATTAAGTCAATGCTTAGTGGACTGACTACAATCCATAGCTAAAAGACAAGTCTGTGTCAGGTGTCTGAGATTTTCTCTAAAGCCACAAGAGACCACATTCATATGAGCAAAATATTGGATGTGAACAAGTCAAATTCACTAGTGGTAGTAACACAACTTTTGTTTTGCACTCTTACAAACTGAGTGCTAAGAGTCCAGTCTTTCGCTAAATGGTGTGAAGGAAGTACCAAAATGCATAGACATACTGTGATTTCAAAGAGTTTAACATTAATATGGAAAATGAGACAGACATTAATACATAGATATACATATGGGTGATATATATATATATATGTGTGTGTGTGTGTGTATACATTCATATGTGTGTGTATTTTTCCACCTGTCTGCATTCCTTTTGAACTCCTCCATCATGTCCCCAGAACCTCTTCATCCTGTAGGATCACTTCAGCCTGTAACTCAGCAAGTTCTTCTGATGCTAGTGGCCCGCCTTTGATTAGAGGGTAGACAATTCCTCCTTTAACAAGGTTACTTAGGTCAGCCATCTCTTCATTTCCCACCCACCTGCATTCTGCTGGACTCCTCTGGACTTATCTCTGCCCCCCTCCCTTGCCTTCAAATTGCTTGTATATGTTGTCATCCCCCCACTTAAGCAAGGATTGTTATTTGCCTTTCTTTATTTCTCCAGCACTTAGCACACTGCCTGAAATATTATAGGCACTTAAGAAGTGTTTATTTACTGTCTGTCATAAATGGTGTTTCCTCCTGGGTAAAACTGGTATAATGATAGTTGTGAAATATACCTAACAAGGCTAGTATGAGGTTCAAATCAGATAATGAATTGTAAAGGGGTTTGCAAACTTGAAACTCTAAATAATAACAATAATTAAAATTGTGATAATTATCATTGCAAAACAAAAGTGAAACATATACAGCATTAAGTCATTAAGTCTGGATTTATATGCCACAGACTTTAATGCTACAAGGGATTAAAATAGGCCCATGAAGGGCGGCTAGGTGGCACAGTGAGTAGAGTGCTAGCCTTGCAGTCAGAAGGACCTGAGTTCGGAGCCGGCCTCAGACACTTAAACACACACACACACACACACACACACACACACACACACACACAAAACCTAGTCGTGTGACCTTGGGCGAGTTACTTAACCCCAATTGCCCTCCAAAAAGCAAAAAAAAAAAAAAAATAGGCCCATGAGAATCAGTTTCATAAGGGAAGATTTAATGGAGAACATGAGAACTTGACTTGAGTGTTAAAGGGTAGGTAGCCTTTCATCGGGTAGAGAAGAGGAGAAGTAGCCAAATGAGTAATAGTTTTAAAAAGGTCAGGATAATTAAAAAAATAACATTAATAGCATATTTCTATAGTACTTTATAATATTCAAAGCCATATGTGTTTGTATATGCATGAGAAAGAGTGTATAGTCACCGAGTTTTTGAAGTTACAACAAGTACCAAGATGGATTCCTATGACAAAGAGAAAATTTCCTTCCTACATACTCTCATTAAGTATGCTCAAAATCAATTCTGCATACGATCAGACTGGGTCTAAACCCAGATCCCTTTGGGACTGTGCGTTTGAAGCTTCATCTCTAGTTAAAGAATGCAGTGTATCTAGTAGAGACATGTAGACATTTTCAGATAAGAATCTAGCTAAACTTCAGTGCAGAGATCAAACGGAATTCTAAGTAACTTCTTTGATAATTCAAATAACTCCCTTATCCCTTCTCACTCAAGTGTCAACTGACTTTCAGCAGGTTTATACTACCATGCAATGATAAACTGGGCCAACCTAACAGGAAAAACAAATCACACTCATCAACATGAACTTGATGTTCATTTAATAAAATTATGTGCTTCATATGCTTTTTCAGTAGGTTGGGTTCTTTTAATTGCAGAATTTTAGAGTCTGAAGGAATCTTATTGGCCACCTCATCCAACCTCTAACTCAAAATGAATACTCCTTATGATATACCTGATAAGTCAACATCTAACCTCTGTTTGAAGAGATGATGACGATGGTGATCATGACAATGATGGTGATGATGATCATAATGGTGATGATGATGATGATGACAATGCTGATGAGGGTGATGAAAGTTAGGTGCTATATAGTGCTTTATGGTTTTCAAAATGCTTTAAAGACATTACCTCACTTGACCTGGGCAATGGACTTGGGGAATAAAGGCATTTATGATCTAAATTTTAAAGATGGGCACAGAGGCTAAGTGACTTACTGAGAGTTTGACAGTTTAAAAGTTTCTGAACTGATATTTAATTTAAATTTAAATGACTAGAATCATTTCGTCCTAAATTAATACTTCTATGTAACACATGGTAAGGAAAGTAGAATAAAAATCATAAAGTGCCCCATCACTTATTTCTTTTCCCCTTCCTTCCTACCACCCACCATCATGCCCTTTGCAACCTGCTTTGTCACTAGGAAATAGTCCTTTCTGCATCAAATCATACCCCATCACTGTACAATTGAGGAAACTGAGCTTACTGAAGTGAAGTTGTTCAAGTCCACAAAGTTTAGTATAGGAGTCAGAATTCAAACTCTAGGTATGCAATTCCAAGTATTGTCATGTTTACTGAACCACCATGTCTCTTATTATATGTCAGCATATTATTCCTTTTGATAGACTCCAACTTCCTTGAGGCCAGATACTATTTCCTTTAGTTTTTTTCATCCCTAGCACCTAGCATAGAACCCTGTATAGAGCATATTCTTAACTGATGCTTCTTGAATTGGATTATCTTTGTCAAGTTTGCAAACTCTGATCCTCTAACTTCATCAAGGACTCAGTCTACTGTACTCTGTTGTCCCTTCCTTCTACAAGTAGAGTTATTTCATGTTTTATTGTTTTCTCTCCCAAGCAGCATGTATAATTGCAGTGGGCATCCAGTGGTGCCAGTAAATATTTGATTGCTTGACTACAGATTCTACTGTCAGCTCTTGAGAGAAAATAGAACAGTGAGAGCCATATTGGATCTGGGATCACGACCAGACTTCCAGTCATGGTTCTGACACTTCCATACTGTCTGTCCCTGGACCAGGCTGGACTATAGTTTCCTCAATAGAGGAAGTAGATAACCTGTTTAGTTCTAAAATCTATGATCCAAAGGTCCTCTTCCTAGGTCTGACCATCCTAGAATAATCCCAGAGGATCTTAATATTAAGAGGGATGATGTGCTCAATCAAACTCAGGGTTAATTTAGCAGTTACCTCTAATTGAGCTCCTCAGGTTCCATAGGTTACTTGAGAAGTTTCAGCCTTTGTTCTTAAGATAAAAGGCAAGTTATATTTTTCCAAGAGTCAGTAATTTTGAGAAAAAGTTCAAGTTCAGGTCAAAGTGCCAAACTGATATATTTTAAGAGGGAAAATACAGCAAAACACATTGTACTCTAAGCTCTAATGCCATCACCCCCAGTTTCTTAACAATGTCATTTAATGCTGATAAAATCAAGAAATTTGAAAGTATGATGGGAACTAATACAATGGCAATTTATCATACGGAAATAACTCTATTAATGAAGAGAATGGATTCAGCTTTGCTCTACACTCTAGAACTTTAGTACATCAAGAGATGCAGAGAGGAAATAGAAAGGCCCCTTTACATCATTAGAAGAAGTGGGTTTGAATCTGAACTCTAAGCTGGGCCACTCAGTACTTGGATGATATTTAAGACATCACCAAAATCCAGTTTCCTCATCTATAAAATCATTGAGCAAATAATGCTGTTATAGTCTATGTTACAAGGGAAATCTGAGAAATAAAATTTTATATATGTTTGTATATCCATACACACAGTGCCCCAAAAGTTTCAGATTAATTTTTAAGTTTTTATATGCTAAAACAATACTGTCTTTTGAATGCCCAGTATATGTGCCTATGTTTCCAAATCATATACATGTTTTCATATGTGTAGATACTTACATATATACATTATAGGTATATATGCACATGTATGTGAATGTGTTCATATAAAAATTTGTATATAGTATATTTATGTGTCTTAATCAATAACCATTTATTAAGTACTTACAGCACTGTGCAAAGTACTGGGCATACAAAAGAAAAGCAACACCAAAAATAACTGCTAGCCAACCAAATACTTACAGACTAATAAGGGAGACCACATGCAAAAAAATGACACATTCATTCCACATACTGAGTATGAGGCATGTAACCTTAGGAAAGGAGACTTAAACATAAACTTTAGAATGTCTGAAAGGAATATTAGGCATCATCAAATAGAATACTCTTATTTTATGCATTAATTTAAGGGTCAGCAAACTATTTCTGAGGACAAAATATAACCTGCTACCTAGTTTTCTGTGGGGCCACAAAAACAAACAAACAAACAATGGTAGTGAGATGAATTTAGTTTTTAGCTGTATTTTGCCAACTGTTGCATGATTAGTTGATAACAACAACCTCAACAAAAACAACAAAAAGTTCAACATAATTTTGAGGACTTTCTTGAATATAGTTTGTTAGGTAGAGAATTTCAGAATTTAATAGGAATTAGGATATAAAAAAGAGAATGTTGGGATGCCAAGCTGAAAAATTTACACATGAAGTAATTAAGGGTCAAGATGGCAGAGAAGAAACAGGACTTCCATGCAGCTCCAGCTCTCACCTTCCCCGATTTATGTAAAAGGATACTCTGAAAAACTTTGGAGCTAGAGAACACACAAAATGACACAAAAAAGTTAACCTCCCGCTGAGGACAACCCTGCAGAATAGGCCAGCAAAGTGCTCTGGGAGCCTACCCCAGCCACATATGAGCCAGAGGTTTTAGCCCCAAGGCAGGCCTGACCAAAAATTGGCTAAAGGGACCTCAGAACACCATAAGGTGTGGCTGGTTCCAGAATTACAACACATAAGATGCTAAGGACAAAGTGAGCGGTAAGTGCAGTATGGACTTTGGGACCCACTAGTGGGGAGTGCTTCGGCCTCTTCCCCACAGGGTGAGAAGCCACTGAGGAGCCACAGTGTGGTGCAGCCAAAGCCTCTCGGCAGCTTCAGCTCCTGGACTGCAGACTGTAGAGGGATCAATCAACCAGTATGGGGTGTAATCGCTCTTGCTTTAACCTGCTTGGATCAGGATTGTGGTCTGGGGTGGATGTCTTGGGGTGTGTGACCAGCTTGCCAGAGTGTGTGGAGGCTTCAGAGAGGGCACCTAACTAATAACTTTGGCAGCTGAGAAAATCCCACCGTTTGCTATGAAGCTCCCCTGTCTGGTGGCAGAGTCCTACTGTGTCACAAAGCACAAAAGTCAAGTAATTGAGTGGCAACATAACTAGGCAAAGGAAACAAAACAAACAAAAGAATCCAACATTAGATTCCTATTTTGGGGGAAAAAAGTGATAAAACATGGAACAGGAGAAAGAGAGTGAAGTCAGAACTCCTGAACCAAAAGCTTAGGAATAAAATACAATCTGGTTACAGGCCATAGAGGACCTTAAGAAGCAGATAAGTGAAGTGGAGGAAAAGTTGGGAAGAGAAATGAGAACTGTGCAAGAAAATTAGGAATGAAGAGTCAACAGCCTGACAGAAAAACGGCACATTGAAAAATAGAATAACTCAAACGGCAAAAAAGGTTCAAAAAGGCAATGAGTAGAAGAATGCCTTAAAAAGTCAAACTTTCCAGATGGAAAAAGAATCTCAATAGCTCACTGAGGAGAATCATTCCTTCAGAATTAGATTGGAACAAATGGAAGCTAGTTACTTTAGGAGAAATCAAGATGCTGTTAAACAGATCCAAACAAATAAAGGAATAGAAGGCAATGTGAAATATATCATTGGGAAAATCACTGACCTGGAAAATAGATCCAGGAGAGACAATTTAAAAATTATTGGACTACCTGAAAGCCATGATCAAAGAAAGAACCTAGAATTCATCCTTCAAGAAATTCTCCAGGAAAACTGTCCTGATCTTTTAGAACCAGTGGGCAAAATAGATGTTGAAAGAATCCACCAATCATCTCCTGAAAAAAATCCCAAAAAGAAAACTCCTAGGAATATAATAGCCAGGTTCTAAAATTCTCAGATGAAGGAGAGAATATTATAAGCATCCAGGAAAAAAACATTTTGTATATTGTGGAAACACAATCAGTATTTCACAGGATCTGGCAGCTTCAACACTGAGGGATCGAAGTGCCGGGTGTATGATATTCCAGAGATCAAAGGAGCTGGGATTAAAACCAAGAATCACCTACCCAGCAAAACTGAGTATCATGTTTCAGGGGCAACTATGGTCTTTCAAGTATTCTTGAAGAAAAATCCAGAGTTTAATAGAAAATTTGACATTCAGATACAAGAAGCAAGAGAAGCATGGGAAGATAAACAGGGAAAAGAAATCATAAGGAACTTATCAAAGTTGAACTATTACATTCCTACATGGAAAAATGATAATTGTAACTGTTGAAACTTTTCCAGTATGAAAATAGTTGAAGGGAATAGAATATGTGAATATGTGTATATATGTTGACAGGTATACATAGAGAAAGGGCACAGGACCAATTTAATAGGAAGGAATGATACTTAAAAGGTTAAATTGAGAGGTGAGAGAGGAATATAATGAGAGGATATGGGGAGAGAAAAAACAGGGTAAGCTATCACATATAAAAGAGGCAAGGGAAAATGGTTACAATGGAGGGGAAGAACAGGAAGGCAAAATGGAATGGGTCAAATTTATTTGCATTGAATTTGGCTCAGGGAGGGAATGATATACACAATAAATAGGGTATCTCACCCTACAGGAGACTAGGGGGGAAGGGTATGAGAAAGGTTGGGGGGGAGAGAATTGGGATGCACCCACTTTTGAAAAGGGACAGGACAAGAGTAGAGAATAGAACAAGTGGGAGGTAGAATAGGAGGGAGGGAAATATAATTAGTCTTTTATAATATATCTACTATGGTAATGTTTGGCATTAGCTACACATGTACAACCTATATTGAATTGCTTATCTCCCCAAAAAGGATGGGTGAGAAGGGAGAAAGGGAATGAATCTGGAATCCAAATTTTAAAATCCAATATTTATTTATATATATACTATTATTAATACTATTTTACATGTAATTGGAAAATAAGATATACAGGCACTGGGGCATAGAGATTTACCATGCCCTACTGGAAAAGTCGAAGGGGGTGTGGGGGAAGATATGGGAGAGAGCAGATTAGAGGAGGGGATATCCTGCGGGATTGATATTTTGGGGATATGGGTAGGGGAAAAATGGGGAGAAAATTTGTAACTCAAAATTTGGCAGAATTGAATGATGTACACCACAAGTTAATAAAGCATTTGAAAAAAAATGAAATTAAGACCCAGAGATGCTAATTAAATTGCCCAGGTCATATTAAGTGTCTGATGTGATATTTGAATCAAAGTCTTATTGATACCAAGTTCAACAATCTACACTTTACATCGTGGTTCTTGTGAGCACAGAACTTGGGGACAAACAGTAGAATGTTAAAACCAAAGAGGTATTTTAGACCATGGCATATCAGTGTTCAATGTAACCTCAATGAGCAACACTCTCATTTTATATACTTGTTAAAAACCAATAACAAATGTTTTCTATTGGTTTCTTGGGTGTTTCCAGGCTACTGATTCCACCTGAATGAAATCTCATTGTATACACAGATGATAGTTTCTCTCCATCACTGCCAGAAAACCATCATCCAATATTACCACTTACTTGACTGCTTGTCAAGGGGAAAAAAGGAGAGAAAAAGATGAATAGCAACAATAATAACAAGAAGAGAAACTAGTGCTTTTTGGTCGGCTATTTTTAGAATAATCTGACTAGCAAATTCCTGTTCAATGAACCTGGCAGCATACAGGAGGGTCTAGGATACTCCTGGAAATAAGAATGCTGATTATTCCTCTCTTCAATTGCTTCTGATTAAAAAGCCAACTAGAGCTTATTTCATTCAAATTCATACAACTAGATGATTATCTTAAATGCTTAGTGTTGGCATATAACCCTAGACCTATTTGCCTGATAGAATTTCATATTAATAACCTTCCTTTGCATAGTGGTTAGGGTTTTCAAAGCTCTTTCCTCACACAATAGCACCAATGTGGCAAGTGGCAGAATCCCCACTTTGAAAATAGAAAATGAGATTAAGACAAGTTGTTACTTGTATATGGCCACTTAGACAGCAATTTTCTAAACTAGGAGTGAATCCTTGGTATTTTGCTACTAATACAATATTCCTTCTCATAAACCAAACTATCTACCACCAGGGTCTAAAATGCTAAGAATCCTAATAAAAAAAAAAATTTAATGATGAATTTACAGCACAAAAGGCTAATCCCTAATACCTTACAAGTTCACTAGCTCCCCATGCTACTACCATGTACCATGCTGTGTCAGGGCTACACAAGCTATCTGACAGTATTTCTACAGAACTCAGTTTTGCCTTTCTTTCTCCCCAGCACCATAGAAAATCAAGTCAAAAAGGGGTTGGTTTTTTGATGATGTCGATTCTTTTCCCCTAAAATCCATTCGGAGGGAAAGACTGAGTGCATTGAAATGTCAATTCCCTATTGCAGGAGGAGATAGAGACAGCTTTGAAGTCTGACCTCCAGAATAATCACCATTAAAGTGGAAGGAGTCAGAAAGTGATCAATAGAACAATATAAGAGGAGAAAAAGAATGGAATTACCAGAGATCTCAGAAGGAGAAAAAACTCATCTTGAACATAAATTTAAAAAGAAACAGAGAAAATAACATGAGGGAATGTGGACCTTATTTCAAGTGATGATGATATTTACTCATTCAGTTGTATCTGACTCTTTTTGACCTCATGAATTTGTCCATGGGGTTTTCTTGGCAAAGATACTGCAGTGGCTATCTATCTATCTATCTATCTATCTATCTATCTATCTATCTATCAACACACACACACACACACAAACACACACAAAAAAAAAAAAAAAATATATATATTTAGTGTGCCCTCATTTTATAAATGAGGAACTGAGGTAAACAGGTTAATGTTGCCCAGGGCCACACAGAAAGAGTCTGAGACAGGATTTGAACTCAGATCTTCCTGACTGAAGAACCAGTGCTCTGTCCACCAGACCATCTAGTTGGCCCTATTTCAATGAAACAAGTCCAAAATCTATGAATAAATATTGAAAGACAAAGGAAAGTGAATCAATACTTGATAAGAGGTGTGCTGTTTATTCCCATGTGAACATGGAATCATAGTAGGAAGTTCTTGAGGGGTTTAAAAGAGGAACAGGAATTACAAAATTGAAATTTGGGGGGCCATATAGGAGAAATGATCACTTGAATTGAAAATCTTGAATTAACCATGGCAAATATCATCAAAAAAAATAAAGAACTAAACAAAACACAGACCAATTTAATGGGAATGCAAATACACAGAAGTGAAGGATAATCTGAGAAAAGAGAAGCAAAAAGCAATAACGTTAAAGAAAATGTGATCTCCACACAAGCAAAACAAATTTTTCTCAAAGACAGGATTCAAAGAGACTATTTAAGGATTATAGGTCTCCCAGAAGAACAAAATAACCCAAAAAGCACTGAGTACTCTACTGAAAGAAATAATAAAAGAAAACTGCTTAGAATTTCTAAACACCGAAAATAAAGTTTTGATTAAACAGATGCACACACATCACTTCTGGTGATCTACAAATGCTAAGACACATAACAATTAAATTTTAAAAGTATGAAAACAAAACAAAAATAAATTCTGCAAACAACCAGGATAAAGACTTTTAATATAAAGGGAAGGAAGTTCAAATAATGCAACACTGTCCCACACCCACCAGAAATTACAGGAGTGAATAGTGTGTGTTGAAGAGTAAAGACTAAAATGAAACCCAAGTTGATTTAACATGCAAACCTCAGATTAACCATTATTCAAAAGAAGATAGATGCTCAGTATGAGACATTTGAAGCATTCCTACAGAGAACTTAAACAGAACAAATAGTTTTGTCATGCTTCAACAAGACAGAAATACAAGAGATGTAAACTAATATAGCAAATAAGGAAGGCACAGATAATAAAATGAATTACCCTAGGAGAAAAATGGAGAAAAGGGGAAATGAAAATTATAAGGATGCCTATGGGACTAACAATAGTAAAAGTAAAATAAAAACAGATAAACTATACAGAAATTTCTTGTAAAAAGTACACAAGGAGATGAGGATTGGTAATTATGGAAAAATGAACCTAAAACATCATGTACTAAGCCTTATAACACACTTACCAGAGATGATTAAATGTTTCATGTGGGGCCAAATTACAAAATAGATAGGTGCATGAAAGTGAGAGATGAACAAGGTTGACTAATCAAATTGAAGGTTAACAGTGAAGTAAAAGTAGCTCCTGTAATCTCAGGAAGAAGAAAACCTATGAAAGAACAGATTAGAAGACAAGGGAGAGATTTAAATAGGGGAAAGAAGAAATAAAATCTTGTTTTAGTAGTGACGAGGGGTCTCACTAAGCAAAATTTCCAAGGAAATGATACAGCTTCTATAAATAGAGATTGAGAACCTTGTATTTGGAATAATCTGCAAATATCTGATGCTTAAAGAGAACAATCATGCTATCTCAGGAGAAAACAAATAAGTGAGACAGGGTAGTGGGAGGGCAAGAATAAACCTAGAGAAAAGATTCATGGAAAATGGAAAGAAAACTGATCATGGGATAGAGCAAGTGTTAGTAATGGACTATCCAATCAGGGACATAGGAAAATTCCTACCAAGGGGACTACTGTGTTACCTATGGGAGCACAACAAAAAAGTGCAGGGAGGCAAGAGTTATATGGTAATAGTCAAGAAATATGTTTTGAAGTTTCAAAATGGGGTCCTCAGAATTTTTAATTCCATGAGAAATATGAAGACTAAAGAAGCAATAAATTAGCATAAAGGCATTGTTGTTGATTTTGTTGTAATGTTATGTTGCATTATGTTGTGTAATGTTGTGTTTGTTATGTTATGTTATGCTATGTTATGTTATGTTACCTTGAAATAAAACACACATGAAGAGGCAAAATCTATATTACATTTATGTGCTAAGAATTTTTTAACCTCTAAACTGATAAAGGAAAAGTTAATTGAATTACAAGAAAACATAAGCAGTAATGCAATTATTGTAGAAGATTTGAATGTCGCTCTCTCAGTTTTGAACAAATTTAATGGAGAAATAAAGGAGAAACTTGAGAATTGAAGAAATTGTTGGGAGGAATGAGCACTAAGATTCATAATGTTTGTTTTTTTTAATTTTACTACTAAAGAACATATACATATGTAAACATATGTATTAGACAATAGATATATTGCCAGAGAATAAAAAACATACCAAAATAGTACATATATACCAATGAGATCATAAAGAAACAGTTCAGGAATCAAAAAGATAAAAAACACATACTCAAATGGAAACAATAATAAAATAACAAAGAATGAATTGGTTAAAGAACAAATAATTTTTTTTTAAATGCCAAAATTTCTGGGATCTAGGTAAGGAAGTCTTTGGGTGAAATATAGCATGCCTACAAACATACCTTTACAGAATAGAAAAAGAGGGGATTAATGATAAGAATATGAATTTAAGAATATTAGAATGTCAGGGGCAGCTAGCTGGCGCACTGAGTAAGAGCGCCGGCCTCGGAGTGGAGATGACCCAAGATCAAATCCGGCCTCAGAAAATGAGCACCCACACACAAATAATGACTGGCCATGTAACCTTTAGCAAGTTACTTAACCCCAATCGCTTTTAAAAAAATTAGAATGTCAATAAATAAAAAAGGAGATATTAAAATCAATTTAATAATACATGAATTGGAAACAAAATCTATAGAAATTAAAACTAAAACTTGCTTTTTGAAAATATTGCCAAAATTGACTAGCCAATCTAATTAAAAAGAAGAGGACAAAACTGAAAATCAACTAAATACTAATAGAAAAAAGTGAAATCACAGCAGCAGAAGAAAAAAAAAAAGGATTATCAGAAAGCATTATGCACACTGCATCCTACCAAGTCCAAGAATAAAAAATAAAGAAATATTTTAAAGAATATAACCTATATAAAACTAGCAGAAGATCAAATAAAGAAAGGAAAGGTAATGCAACTAGTTATAAATAAATATCAACAGATGAGGAATCTCCTAATCCTTATGGATCCATGGAAGAATTTTATGAAAATTTTAAAACACATTCAATACGAATACTACAAAATTATTCTCAAAAATTGAGAAAAAGGCTCTCCATATGATTTCTTTTTGTGAGGCAAATATAGTGCCAATACACAAATCAGGGAAGGATAAAGCATAGAAGGAGAACTGTAGACCTATATCATTAATGAATATTGAATGGATTTTAAATATAATAGATTATAGTGATCATCTGAGAAACCATTCATTATGGTGACCAAATTGCACTTATAACCACAGACAAACAAGTCTGATTTATACTGGGGATGATTCAATAATAGAAAGCCAACCAAAATAATTAATTAGATTTTTTAAAAATCCCTCACCCTATTTATTTCAATTGATATAAAAAACCTTTGACAAAGTGAAATATTAATTTTTTCTCAACTTGTTTTTATTCAAATAAAATTAATAATTTTAAGTAATCTCCAGCAAATCTTAAGCATGTAATAAAATAATGTAACATGCACAGATATGAGATCCTTTAAATTTTTCATACCATAATATAACTACAGTATAAAAATAACTATATTGTTATCCTTAATAATAATAATTAGGGGACTGTCTTCTACACAAAGTTTGTCAAAATATTGTGTCACCAATGATATTGCTATTCAATCATTTTAAAATCACTCATGGAAATTATGTTATCTCTACAATAGCGGTACCAGAAAATCCCATTTCACATAAACATGATATTAGAAATGGTACTATAGTTTGCATCATTTTGCTTAAAACCAGAGAATATTTCATTGAACTAGAGCCAAAAAAAAATCAAGATTTTTTTCATGTTTAAAAGTTTATTTGAGGCATCAACATAAGACAAAATAATTGTTCTTGTACAGAAGAATAAGATCAAATGTATCACATCAGTTCATGGCAAGTGGGTGCCTTAGCCATTTATATTTAGAAAGATTTAGTTCTTTAAAACAATAGGAAAATTGCTCTTGTAAGACAGATTATGCTTAATAAGCAGATCTTTACTTTCTATTATTTCATTTGTAGGGCAGGTATTTTAAGATTAGGAAACAAAATGGCATTTTTGTAAATTTATTATCTATACTTCTACATTTTTCATAAATAGTTATTTTATTTTTATGAATCAAATATGAATAGCATAAATGTATATAAAAACTAAATTATACATACACATATGCACAATACACATATACAAACACACTTATGTTATATAGCAAATAGAATTTGTTTTGCTCGACTATGTGTATATATATACATATACATATATATATATATATACATATATATTTGCCATGTATATATAAACCAAGAACTACAATTAAACATAATGGAGACAAACTAGAATCCTTTCCAGTAAAATCAACAGTAAAACAAGGATATTCATTGTGACCTCTTCTATCTGACATACTACCAGAATAGCTGACTATAGCAGTAAGATAAGAAAAAGAAATTGAAGGAATAAGTTGAAGTGAAGAAGAGACAAAATTACCACTTTAGCAAATGATAAGAAGGGTACTTAAAGAGTCAACTAAGAAAGTAATGGAAACAATAACTTCAGCAAACTTGTAGTATATAAAATAAATCCACAGAAATCATCAGCATTTTTATATAGTATCAATAAAACTCAAAAAGACTAGATAGCAGAAGAAACTCCATTTATACTTTTTTCTTTTCTTTCTTCCTGTCATTTGATTCTCACAACAATCTTGCAAAATGGGTGCCATTATTATCCCTATTTTACATTTGAGGAAACTGAGAAGATTGAGGTTAAGTAACTTGCCCCGGGTCTCACAGCTGTAAATATCTGGGGCCAGATTTTAACTCAGGTCTTCCTAAGTCTCTCAGACCAGTATTCTCTTTACCGTGCCTCCTAGCTACCTAGCTACCTTTAAAAGCAAAAATAAAGTGGTCCTCTCTTCCAATAATGTATTTGTGAATTCCAAAGATAAATATAATGGATTGTATTTCTATATTTGGACTTTTGTTAAAACAAATGCTTTATTAACTTCTGATTTACATCATTCATTTCGGCCAGATTTTGAGTTACAATCATTTTCCCCCCATTATTCCCCTACCCAGCCTCCCAGAATAGTAGTCCCACAAGATATCGCTTCCTCAAATCTGCTCTCTCCCATACCTTCTCCCATACCCCCATCGACTTTTCCATTAGAGGAAGGTGAGTCTTTGTGTCCCAATGCCTACACATCTTATCTCCCTATTACAAGCAAAAGAGTATTAATAATAGTATTTATATATATTTGAAACATTTAATGTTACGACCTCGAATTTCAGATCCATTTCCTTCCTCCCTTATCACCCATTCCCTCTTGGGAGATAAGTAATTCAGTATATGTTGTACATGTCTAGCTATGCAAAACATTATCATAGTAGATATATTGTACAAGGTTGCTTATAATTCCCTCCCACTCATCCCACCCCCCACCTGGTCCATTCCCTACATGTTCCTGTCCCTCTTCTATAGTGGGTACTTCCAACCTCCCCTCCCCCCAAGGATGCCCTCCCATCCATCATCCCTCCTCTCATCCCCCTTCCCCCTATCCTGCTGCAGGTTGAGATATCACATTTAGTATGTATGTCATTTTCTCCCTGAACCAAATTCAATGTGAATGTGGTTTTGCCTTTTTAGCCTTCCTTATTCTCCCCCTCCTTTGCAACCACTTCCCCTTGCTTCTTCTACATGGGATAGTTTACCCTACCCTGTCTCTCCCCATCTCCTCTTGCCACTTTCCTCTCTCACCTCATAATTTCATCCCTTGAGTATTCTCCCTTCCCAACAAATTCAACCTATGCCCTCTATCCATATATAACTGTAACCATATACACACACATTCACATATGTATTCATATGACCACACCCCCTTCTTCCATTATTTTCATAGTGAGAAAGATATCATCAGTCACAGTTATTGCTTTTCCATATAGGAATGTAAATAGTTCAACTTTCATAAGTTCCTTTTGATTTCTTTTCCCTGATTACCTTCTCAGGCATCTCTTCCTTCTTGTGACTGGGTGTCAAATTTTCTATTCAATTCTGGTTTTTTCCTCAAGAATGCTTGAAAGTCCTCTATTCCACTGAATGACCATAGTTTCCCCTGAAACAAAATACTCAGTTTTGCTGGGTAGGTAACCCTTGGGTTCATTCCCAGTTCTTTTGCCCTCTGGAATATCATATTCCATGCCCTTCGATCCCTCAGTGTAGTAGCTGCCAGGTCCTGGGCTATTCTGATGGTGTTTCCACAATATTGAAATTGTTTCTTCTTGGCTGCTTGGAGTATTTTCTCCTTGATCTGGGGATTCTGGAACCTGGCTATAATATTCCTGGGAGTTTTCTTTTTGGGATCTTTTTCAGGAGGTGATCGGTGGATTCTTTCAATCTCTATTTTGCCCTCTGGATCTAAAATACCAGGGCAGTTTTCCTTGAGAATTTCTTGAAGGGTGATTTCTAGGTTCTTTCTTTGATCATGGATTTCAGGTAGTCCAATAATTTTTAAATTGTCTCTCCTGGGTCTATTTTCCAGGTCAGTGGTTTTTCCCATGAGATATTTCACATTGCCTTCTAATCTTTCATTTGTTTGGATCTGCTTAACAGCATCTTGATTTCTCATAAAGTCATTAGCTTCCATTTGCTCCAGTCTAACTCTGAAGGAATGAATCTCCTCAGTGAACTTTTGAGATTCTTTTTCCATCTGGCAAATTTGACTTTTTAAGGCATTCTTCTCCTCATTGCCCTTTTGGGCCTCCTTTGCCATTTGAGTTAGTCTATTTTTTAAGGTGTTGTTTTCCTCAGTCAGGCTGTTGACCCTCATTTCATACTTTTCCTGCATCCTTCTCATTTCTCTTTCCAATTTTTCCTCCACTTCTCTTATTTGATTTTTAAAGTCCTTCTTAAGGTCCTCTATGGCCTGCAACCCGCTCATGTTTTCCCCTGGGGCTTTTGGAGCAGGACTTCTGACCTCACAGTCCTTTTCCTGCTCTATGCCCCCAAAATAGGAGTCTAGGGTTGCATTTTTCTGTTTCCTTTGCCTTGGCATGTTGCCACTTAATTACTTGGGCTTATTTTGGACTTGTTGCCACACTATGGCTTTAAGGCCAGATAGAAGAATTTTTGTCCCGAACGTGTGAGGGGCAACTTCCATTTCTGGCAAGCTGTAAACCCACCCACGACTTCCACCCTAAATCACAATCCAGATCCAGGGAGGTTAAAGCAACAGCGATTACCCCCCCCAAGACTGATCGCTGGATCTCCCTATGATTTGCAGGCTGGGAGCTGGAGCTGCCTTTGAAAACTACCAAATGGTGTGTCTCCTCAGCGGCTTCTAGCCCCCAGGGGAGGGAGCCAACGCATTCCCTAAATACTGGACCCAAAGTCCATAGGACACTAACCTCTTACTTTGTCCTAGGCATGACTATGTTGATAATTCTGGAGTCGCCACAGCTCCTGATCTTCTGGGATTCCTCCAGCTGGCTGCTGGCCCTGCCACCCTGGGGCTAAACCTCGGCTCACGCGGACCTGGGCTTGGCTCGGCTCCTGCTCTCTGCCCACTGCGTGCTGCCAGGTCCCAGACCACAGTGCTGGTCCTTCCTGCAGGGCTGCTGAGCTGTCCTCAGCGGGAGGTTAGCTTCTCTGTGTCGTTCTGTGGGTGCTGGGGCTCCAGAAGTTGTTCAGAGTCCCCTTTTACATAGTTTGGGGGGAATCTGGGGGCAGAGTGGCTTGGATGAGCTGTTTCTACTCTGCCATCTTGGCTCCACCCCCCGTGAAATATTAATTTATGACTTAAAAATGATAACATATAAGAAGGAAGACTTTTAATATCATTGAAATCAAACATTAGTTACATTACAATCAATGGTGACATTTTAAAAAAAAGCTTTCATAATAGTGAAAGAATAAAGCAGGGATGTCTACTATTTCCCTTATTTTATATAACATTGGAAATGTCATCAATAGAAATGAAAAGCAAAATAAATTAAGGTTATAAACAGCTAAAGAGAAGATAAAAACTGTGATTATTTTCTAATAATATCATAGGTTACTAGGAAAATCTTAGGAAATTAAAAAAAGATACTGTTTGGGAAATAGCTTCAGCAAATTTGCAGTCTGTGAAGTAAACCCACAAAATCAAAAAATTTCTATATAGTAATCTAAAGGGGAATCCCATTTGAAATGCCTACAACATGCATGGAATGTCTGGGGCTCTATCTACCAAAGCACACAAAATATGTGTATAGACTCTATTACAAAGCAATCCTAAAAAAACAAACAAACAAAAACACTAGCCTAAATATTTGGAGAAATACTCAGTGCTCATGACTGAGCAAATATAATAAAATAATATATGAATTACATATAAAATATAAATATAAAAGAATATGATAAAAGTAAAATGCTATAAAAGTTAATAAACAGCTTTATTGCTTTGCTGATTAAATTGTCAGAGTAATACTTCACAAAATTTGATGAAATGATGAAATTCATTTGGGTTAAAAAAAGATCTAGGGGCGGCTAGGTGGCGCAGTGAATAGAGCGCCGGCCCTGCAGTCAGAAGGAGCTGAGTTCGGAGTTGGCCTCTGACACTTAATCCACACAAACAAAAAAACCTAGCCGTGTAACCTTGGGCAAGTTACTTAACCCCAATTGCCCTAAAGGGGCGGCTAGGTGGCGCAGTGAGTAAGAGCGCCGGCCTCGGAGTTTGGATGACCCGAGATCAGATCCCGCCTCAGAAAATGAGCATCCACGCAGAAATAATGACTAGCCGTGTAACCTTGAGCAAGTTACTTAACCCCAATTGCTTTAAAAAAAAAAAAAAAGATCTAGGATGTCAAGGAAAATAATTAAAAGAGGTAGGAAAGGAAGGGGAATGGCAGTTCTATATCTCAATCTGCATTAGAAAGCAGAAGTCATCAAAATGACCTGATATTAATTAAACAAGTGAAAAGGTGATACACAAAACAAAGAAGTCAAGAGTGTATCACAAACAATGGAACCAAATAACCCAATGTTCAATAGATCAGAAAACAGGAATTCCTTAGGGAACAACTCTCTGTTTTAATTGCAATTGGGAGCTAGATTGTGCAGTCTTCTACAATATTCAGATAGAGAATTTATATTTTAACCTGCAGGTAATGAAGATGTAACAAGGTCTATTTCTTGAACAAATATTTTTGGAGCTGTAGAGAATAAATTGGACAAGGCAAACCAAAGCTATGGAGACAGACTGCAGCAGTGAAGGGTAGAAATAATGAGGTTAACTAGTGTGGTGATAATGAGAATCAAAAGGTGTGGACATATTTAAGAAATACAATAAGTCTAAGAAGACCAATCAACTAATCAGATATGGAAAGAATTCCTCTTAGAAGAAAGAATCAAATTTGACTGGGCTTTTGATCTTTGATGACTAATAGGAAATTTGTATGGTCAACAGAGAGAAATATAGATGAGGGGGACATTTTGAGCAGGGAGATGAGTTGTCCTGAAACTAAACACATAGCCTTCATATGCCTTAAATTTGGGGTTGCCCTAGATTTAAAGAAAGCTTTAAGTTATATCCCTTAAAAATCATAGCTTAGAAGTCATCACCAATGTTTCTTTTATGCTACCAACTAGGAAATAATACTATTTGATCAACAAAAGATCTTTATTTAAATACTATTCCAGGACAAGTACAAAGAATACCCCAACTTTAGTTCCTACCCATATACATAAAGGTGCTCCCTCCAACAGATTACCACATTGGGCAAGACCACAAATGAGGAAAGGAAACATACATGGAAAATGAATGCACATCCGTAGCCAGGGCATTGTATGGTCTTATAAGTGATATTCCCACAGGAACTCTTCTTTCTTCCCAGACTGCTGCTGATCCTTCCACATATATAGCTATTGATGGTCAATGCCATCCAGCTCGTCTAATTATGTCAGTTATCTGTAGTCTGCTATGTTAAGGTGAACTGCTCGGCAATCACCTCCAGGCAATCTGCTGATACATCATGATCAGGTTGTTCTCTATTGCTATGTATTGGCTTTCTGTGCCTGAATTGTCCTCTGCCTCCAAATCTAGGGTTTGTTATATGCCACACTGCTTCATCTTCAGAGAGGACAATGAGTGATGAGATAAGAGAACAGGACTGACAGTGGAAAGATGAAGACAAATTGGCAAAGAACATCAAGGAGCTTTCACAGAGTACAAGTCAAGTACAAGGAGAGAGCAATATTAGATTAGACAAAGAAGGGTAGGGAAGATGTTAAAAAAGAAAGGAATAGGGGTGGCTAGGTGGTGCAGTGAGGAAGAGTGCCAGCCCCAGAGTGGGGAGGACATGGGATCGGTTCTGGCCTCAGAAAATGAGCACCCACACATAAATAATGACTGACCATGTAACCTTCAGCAAGTTACCCCCAACTGCTTTAAAAAAAAGAAAGGAATTTGGGGGGGAGAGCCAAAATGACAGAGAAAGGACAGGGATTCACCTGAACTCTCCCAAATTCTCCTCCAAACAACTTGAAATACTACATTGAAAATTTCTAGAGTGGCTAAACACATAAAAAAGACAGAATGAGGCAATATCCCAATCCAAGACAATTTAGAAGATCAGAAGGAAAGGTCTGTTGCACTGGGATGAGAGTGGAGGGCAGCCTAGTACAGGCTGTGCTAGCACAGGCCACAAGCCAGCAAAATAGCAGCTGGTCTTAGGGACAAATCAATCAATGGTGGCAGGAATGGCCTCTGGCTATCTCAGCTCACAGATGCAAAGGGAGTCAGACAAGTGATCAGAAGGAAATAATAGGACCGGCACTGGGGCAGTGCTCTGTTGCATTGCCCATATGCAGACATAGATGGAAGTCTCTGGTTGCAGGGTGAGGGCAAGGAGGAATACTAGTACATCAGAGCTTATGGCTGTAGGAGAGAGGGGACCCTGGTCACAGTTCAGGGTAGAAAATAGTGTTTGTGTTCATTTACAACTTAAAGCATAGGCCAAGAGAGTATTAAACATATTTCTTCTTAGATAGTAACACCTTCACAGAATTTAATACTTACAGAACCACAATGCTGAAAGCAACTACACAAAAAAACCTGAGGCTTGGGACAGAGCCACTTCTACTTTCAGAAAAAAGCCCAAATTTAACACCAAATTAAAAGTCAAGAAATAGATCAGAAAATAGGCAAACAATAACAAAAATATCTTGACCATGGAAAGTTACTATGGTGAAAGGGAAGATCAAAACACAAAATCAAAAGAAAACAAGAAAGTCAAAACTGCTACAACCAAGGCTTCAAAGAAAAAAATATGAATTAGTCTTTTAGTAGTGACAAAGAATTAGAAATTGAGGGAATGTCCATCAATCAGGGAACAACTGATAGAGTTGTGGTACATACGATTTTGAGAGGACACTATTGTGCTATAAAAAATGATGAGAATGATACTCTTAGGGAAAAAAAATCTGGAAACACTTACAAGAACTGGTGCAAAGTGAAATGAATAGAACCAGGAGAACAGTGTATGCAGTAACAACAATACTGTAAGATGATCAGCTGTGAATGACTTAGTAATTCTAAGTAATACAATAATCGAAGATAATTCCAAAAGACTCATGATGAAAAATGATACCTAGCTCCAGAGAAAGAGCTAACGGACTCTAAATGCAGATGGAAGGATACTTTGTTTTTTAATTCCTTCATTTTTCTTGGGTTTCTTGTATGTGTTTTCTTTCACAGCATAACTGATATAGAAATAAGCTTTGCATGACTATATGTAGAAGCTATAACAAATTTATTTTAAAAGAAAGGAGGGGGCAGAGCCAAAAGGGCAGAATAGAAAAGGATCTCCACAGGGCTCTGGCTCACAAGACCTCCAACACATGTAAAAAATACTCTAAATAAACTTTAGAGCTACAGAACCCACAAAGTGACAGAGAGAAACAAAATCAACCCTGAAGGCAGCCTGGCAGGCCAACAGAAAAGGTCTATAGGAGCATGCTGGGAGCCATGCAGAGCCCTGATGTGAGCCATGGTCCCAGCCCCAGGATAGCCCTGACTAGCTGTGTCCAGAGCAGACTTCAAGAGAGTGAATCAGCAGCAGCTGTGGCAGTTTCCAGACTTTTCAACCTATAAATGCAAAAAAGAAAGTAAAAGGTCAGTGTGGGACTGTGCTCGAACTGGGTGGAGAAGAGTGCAGTCTGGCTCCTGTTCCCAGAGCAAGAAGTGTTGGAGGTGCCATTGTTACAGTTGCTGAATAAGGTTGTTCCATTTCCTTTCACCTTCCTGCTATTCCCCTCCATTGTAACAGTTTTCTCTTGCCTCTTTTAGATGAGATAATTTACACTAATCTATCTCTCCCCTTCTCCTTTGCGCAATATATTCCTCTCTCACCTCAAAATTTTATTTTTTAGATATCATCCCTTCATATTAAACTGATCCTCTGCCCTCTATCTATTTATACATATGCTCACACACACACACACACACACACACACACACATATATATATATGATCCTATACATACATACATATATGTATGTGTGTGTGTGTGTGTATATATATATATATATATATATATATATATATATATATATATATATATATATATATATATATATTCCCTTCAATTCTCCTCATACTGAAAAAAGTCTTATGAGTTACAATTTTAACATGTAGTAATATAAATAGTTCAACTTTAATAAGTCCTTATTATTTCTTTTTCCTGTTTACCTTCTCATGCTTCTCTTGCTTCTTGTCTTTGAAAGTCAAATTTTCTATTCAGCTCTGGTTTTTTCATCAAGAATGCTTGAAAATCCTCTATTTCATTGAATGACCATATGTCCCCCTGAAGCATTATACTTATTTTTGCTGGGTAGGTGATTCTTTGTTTTAGTCCTAGATCCTTTGGCCTGCAGAATATCATATTCCAAGGCCTTTGATTCCTTAATGTAGAAGCTGCTAGGTCTTGTGTTATCCTGATTGTGTTTCCACAAGACTCAAATTGTTTCTTCCTGATGGTTGCAGTATTTTCTCCTTGACCTGGGAACACTGGAATTTGGCTCTAATATTCCTAGCAATTTTCTTTTTGGGATCTTTGTTCAAGAGGTGATTGGTGAATTCTTTCAATTCCTATTTTGCCATCTTTTCCTAGAATATCAGCACAAGTTTGCTTGATAATTTCTTGAAAGATGGTGTATAGGCTCTTTTCTTGATCATGGCTTTCAGGTAGTCCAATAATTTTTAAATTATCTCCCCTGGATCTATTTTCCAGGTCAGTGGTTTTTCCAATGAGATATTTCACATTGCCTTCTATTTTTTTTTTCATTTGTTTGGATCTGTTTTATAGTATCTTGATTTCTCATAAACTCATTAGCTTCCAATTGCTCCAATCCAATTTTAAAGGAATCATTCTCTTCAGTGAATTTTTCAAACTCCTTTTCCATCTGGCAAATTCAACTTTATAAGGCATTCTTCTCCTCACTGGCTTTTTAGACATCTTTTGCCATTTGAGTTGGCCTATTTTTTAAAGTATTATTTTCTTCAGTGTATCTTTGGGTCTCCTTTAGCAGGCTGCTGACTTGCTTTTCATGATTTTCTTGCATCATTCTCATTTCTCTTCCAATTTTTCCTCCAGTTCTTCTACTTGATTTTCAAAATCTTTCTTATGCTCCTCTATGGCCTGTAATCAGTTCATATTTTTATTGGAGGCTTTTGATGCAGGATTTCTGACTTTTTTGTCTTCCTCCCACTCCATGCCTTGATCTTTTTTGTCCCCCCAAAAAGATTGTGTGGTCAGTTGGTGCTTCCTCTACTTGCTAGCCAATTACTTGATTTTTGAGTTCTTTGCCACAATAGAACTCTGCTTCCAGAATGGAGAGAGCTTAGTCCCAAATTTCTGGGGTTTTCACAGCTGCCAGAGCTATTAGGAGGGTGCCTTCTCTACAGTCCCCCAAACTCTGCCTCACTGGCCCCAAACCCCAGGACCACTACCCAAGATTGCAATCCTGATCTAAGCAGCTTAAAACAAGAGCAGTTACCCTCTGAATGGTTGCTTTGTCTCCATACTTTCTGTAGGCCAGGAGCTTCTGAGGCAGCCACATGGCAGGACTGCTGTGGCACCTGATCTCCCCTGTTTCTCATCCCAGAGGCAGGTGTCAGACTTCACTCTTCCTTTCCCCTGTTCCAACAGAGTTCCACACTGAGGTTTTACTTTGTCTTTGGTGTTTATGGGTTGAGAAGTCTGGAAAGCACCACAGCTGCTGGTGGTTCAATCTCCTGAAGTCTACTCTGGACACTGCTGGTAGGGGCCACCAAGGGGCTGAAACCACACGGCTCAAATGGGACTGTGCTCAGTTCCCAGCATGCTGTGATAAACCTTTCCTGTTGGCCTGCCCAGCTATCTTCAGCAGGAGATTTGTTTCTCTCTGTCACTTTATGGGTTCTGTAGCTTTAAAATTTGTTTAGAGTCATTCTTATATAGGTATTAGAAGTGGTTGGAGCCAGAGCCCATACCAAGTTTGTGCTTCTACTCCACCCTCGTGGCTCCTGGGTCTCAAGAAGGATTTTGCAAACCAAGTAAGTGAAGTGGAGAAAAAATTAGGAAGAGAAATGTGAATGAAGCAAGAAAATCATGAAAAGCAAGTCAGCAGCCTGCTAAAGGAGACCCAAAGATACACTGAAGAAAATAACACTTTAAAAAATAGGCCAACTCAAATGGCAAAAGATGTCTAAAAAGCCAGTGAGGAGAAGAATGCCTTATAAAGTTGAATTTGCCAGATGGAAAAGGAGTTTCAAAAATTCACTGAAGAGAATGATTCCTTTAAAATTGGATTGAAGCAATTGGAAGCTAATGAGTTTATGAGAAATCAAGATACTATAAAACAGATCCAAACAAATGAAAAAAAAATAGAAGGCAATGTGAAATATCTCATTGGAAAAACCACTGACCTGGAAAATAGATCCAGGGGAGGTAATTTAAAAATTATTGGACTACCTGAAAGCCATGATCAAGAAAAGAGCCTATACACCATCTTTCAAGAAATTATCAAGCAAACTTGTGCTGATATTCTAGGAAAAGATGGCAAAATAGGAATCGAAAGAATTCACCAATCACCTCTTGAACAAAGATCCCAAAAAGAAAATTGCTAGGAATATTAGAGCCAAATTCCAGTGTTCCCAGGTCAAGGAGAAAATACTGCAACCATCAGGAAGAAACAATTTGAGTCTTGTGGAAACACAATCAGGATAACACAAGACCTAGCAGCTTCTACATTAAGGAATCAAAGGCCTTGGAATATGATATTCTACAGGCCAAAGGATCTAGGACTAAAACAAAGAATCACCTACCCAGCAAAAATAAGTATAATGCTTCAGGGGGACATATGGTCATTCAATGAAATAGAGGATTTTCAAGCATTCTTGATGAAAAAACCAGAGCTGAATAGAAAATTTGACTTTCAAAGACAAGAAGCAAGAGAAGCATGAGAAGGTAAACAGGAAAAAGAAATAATAAGGACTTATTAAAGTTGAACTATTTATATTACTACATGTTAAAATTGTAACTCATAAGACTTTTCTCACTATGAGCATAGTTGAAGGGTATTGTGAAAAAACGAGGGAACTCATGAAATGACCTTAACCTCTTCCAAAGGGAAGGAAATAGGGTCCCTTGAGAGTTGGAATAGTTGAAATGGATCTGGGACATTAAGATGAGGTTTGGTAAAGCCACTCTGAAGAATGTAAATTATTTTATAAATATACAGCTTAGAATTTCAGTCTCCTCATGACCTTTTATATTTCAAAATAATAAGATGAAGTGATAATAAATTCTTAAGTGATAGAAAAGCTCATATTTATAAGTTTATATGATACCCAGAAAACATTTATATTTGATCATGTAAGTTTCCTTATATCAGAGGATAAATATGCATGTGATAGTGGGAGAATTACAAGGAGACACTTGTCTGCCTATTGGAGATGACTGGGAGTAGAAATCCTAGAATTTCAAATTTCAAAGATACCTCAGAGATCAAGTCTAATTCCTACATGCAAGATTTAGAATCAGAGAATGTAGTTTCAAATACAAACTCTGCTACTCACTATAAAATCTTGGGAAAGTAGTTTAAACTTTCTGAGACTCAGTTTCCTCATCTGTCAAATGAGGGGATCAAACTATATTATTTTTCTAGTTCTTTAAAGCTTGAACTACCTGACCTGGTGATCCTAAGTGATCATTGTGGTCTGCTTAATCATATTTAATACTTGGGAAGTCACTGCCATTCAAGGAGACCCTTTAATATACAAAAGGCATTTTGACCTTTTGGATAACTCTAGTTTAAAAAAAAAAAAAGACCTTCTTTGTACCAAACTAAATATACCTTCTCTGCAACTCCCTTGATTGTTCCTAAGTACTCTTTCTGTGGTGAATCGGGACAAATCTAAACACTGCCCTTAATACCATTCCTTTTGAAGCTTAAATGCATGACCTATCTTAAGTCTTTTCAAGGCTAATACTCCCTAATTCCTCCTGATCACTTTCAAATGACCTAGTCTCCAATATTATCAACATCCTGATTACTCCCCTGATTTGTCCTAAAATGTAGTACCCACAGACCAACACAATACCCTTCTAATAATTAACCAGTTCAGAGAACAGCAGACAGATTACTTCAGTGTGAGATTGAAAACTGTTAGGAGGTCAGCCTTCAGGCAAAGGATATCGTTTACCTAGTGACTAATATCCCACCATTTGTGGGACCGCCATTTGATCCACTACTTTAGAATATGGCCCATTAATTCATATGAGGGAATTGTCTATAATCATAGTCATGGGGAATGGAAGGAATTGTCACCTTTCTTATAAAACCATAGATACCTCATTTTACTTCTGAGCAAGATGGCTGAGTTTCCAATGTAGTTATTCTAAAACGAACAAACAGAGTATGTTTGTCTTTAGTGGATTCATATGGAAAAATAGTTGTGTTGTGTGTTTTTCTCACCAAAAGATAACATCTTTTGTTTTCACACAAAAATCAAGATGACTGTCAAAAAATAGTACTATGCTTCCACATGAATCTAGGGAAATCAAATTTACCATGAGTATGCTTGTATACATGTTGCTGCTTTTTCTAGCCCTCATACAATTTCCAGATGGGATTTTGACAGTTTGCTATCAACCAATCAGAACTTCTGGGTTCTGTTCTAGGGAGTTCTATGCAGTTGAGTAGGTCCTCCAAAATGGACCTATTCCAAAATAGGATGATGAGGCAGCTGGTACATGCTATCTCCAGAAAGAACTGGCAGCATAGTGAAGAGGATATAAAGCCCTTACCATGCATGAATGCTATTCCTAATAGAGACCAATATTCATTAGGGCTTTTAATGAAATATAGCTCTAATATGGATTTGAGTACTGACTAGCATCTTGGAAATTGCAGTTTAGAGAAACTACATATACACACATATATGTATGCATTTATATGTATATATGTAAGTATACATGTGTGTATAATATGAACATATATAGGTAGATATTCATATCTCTGTGTGTACATATATACACACACATTTATATCTTATAAAAAACAGCAATTAGATATCCAAACATCTTGTAACTCCCAGAGAGAAAACTTAGAAGCAATTATTTGAAGTTAAAAATAGCAGACAAATTTAATGTTGAGGTAAGGGAAAACTTAACTAAAATTTAGAGGAATACAAAAGCACAACTTGACTTTTCAGGAGTTCAACCAGCTAGCAGATAAACATTTAGTAAGTGCATATTTTGTGTCAGGCACTATGCTAAGTATTGGGGCTACAAAAAAGGAAAAAGATTGTCTCTGCTTTAGAGGAGCTCACAGTCTAAGGAGCTTATAGGTTCTCTCTAACTGGAGGTCCTTAAGTCAAAGGTGGGTGACCACGTATTAAGAATCTGATAGGAGATATTTGCTCAGATATCTGTTGGACTGGATGGCCTCTGAGAGCCTTTACTCTGAGGTTGTGGAATTTGTACCCAGACTTTTGTCACATAATCCACTGCTAAATTGAGGAGTAACTTTTGGGACAAAAAATTCAAATGGAATGGAGCGATTACCAAAGATTGTGGTTAGGAAAAACTTTATGAAAGGGTTGAGATTTAAATTGGGCCTTGAAGGATAGAAAGTAGCCAGATAAAGAAAGCAGAAATAAAAGAAATTGTGTGAAAGGGCCAAATATAGAGCCAATAACATCCATCTGAGCATATCATTATTCATATGCATTCTAAACAAAACTCGTTTAAAAATTTCAGCATAGAGGGCACTGTGAGCATGCCTTTACTCTACCAACTCCTGAGCAAAGGATGTTTTAGATGCAGATTACCATCATCTACAACCTCAAAGAATTTTACAGAAAGTCTCTGCCTGCTGAGAGTTTATTACAGGAATAAAATAAAGCAATAAGACTGAAGAAAGTTAATGCCAAGATAAAATATTAAGCTAAAAGAAAAGTGTAATTTCTTTTCTAGAGACTTCGGTGCTGAAGGCCAGCATCTCAAAGAACTGAAAATTGAGACACAGGAAATTTATTTCTTTGAAGAAAAAAAAATGTTATTTCTTCATATGTATGAAATACCTTAATAATATCCTGGAGTTTTTCATTTTATATTTTTAATGAAGCATATTTACAAATAAACATATGCCAACATAATTTGTTAACTAGAATCATTAGAAAGGTTCACAAAATAGGAAGGATGCTATATCTAAGCTAGGAGGAGCCTTAGAATATAGAATATAGAAAAAAATCTACAGAACGTACCAGAAGGAAGAAGGGGGGAGAGACGAGAGAGACAGACAGACAGACAAAGACAGAGAGAGAAAGAGAGACAGGGCTAAAAGGGGCCAGGGAAACTTGGGTTAGGGAAACTTGAAGGTGAGACTCATAGGTACATACATCCATACATTTATCCATCCATCCATACACACATACACATATGCATATACACACAAAATATATGTAGATATATTCACATGTACATAAATCTGTTCATATGTATGTGTAAGTGTGCATGTGTATCCATGTTTGTGTGTATACATTTATACATGCATATACATATATACATACATACACACATACACACACATACATACATGAAGGGAAGAAGTCCTTGGGATCTCTTCATAAGGGATTATCTGCCTCAAAATGATATTTAGAGAAGCCAAGTATGGCAGGTTTGTTTGATGCAAGTGTCAGCAAGCACTTTATAGAGTTCTGCAGGGTTCAGATATTATCTATACACTAAAGAGACAACAGAGATTACATATATTATCTTTTTAAAAATAATAGTTTTTAATTATATAGATGTGTGCACATTATACATATGTGGATATGCATGTATATATGTACATATATGAATAGTGTGTATATATGTGTGTATATGTATATATACTTAATCACCTATATTTCCCCCTATATTCATCTTCCAGTTATTCTGCAGAATAAAGAATTTTTTTAAATGTTTATTTTTTGAAGAGGAAGAAAAGAAATCACCAAAATTGGAAATTATGTATCATACACTAGAAGGGACCTTTGAGGCTGTCTAGTCCAACCACCCTCACTTTAAAAATGTGGAAGTTGAAATAGATCCAAACAAGTGAAGAAATGACTCCCCTAAAGGGTTACTGATAATTAGTGGCAGAAGAAGGCTTTCAACCCTGGTGTTCTAACTCCATAGTTTTTTTTCTTTCTTTTTTTTATGTTGTAAAATGTTTAATCTAAGAAGGCATCTAAGTTAGACAAAAGATGATACTGAGGCCAATTTGTTCATCTAATCATTACAATCTTTTCCAGGGGAAGGAGTGATTCCATTACAATGTTGTTGATGATTTAGATGCTTGATTGTACTTTGGAAAAAAAAAATTTCCAGAAGGTGCTAGAAGGGAGAGAGAAAGAGAGAGAGACAGACAGAGAGAGAAAGAGAGAAAGGAAGAGAAAGAGAGAGAGAGAGACAGACAGACAGACAGACAGAGACAGAGAGAGACAGAGACAGAGACAGAGAGACAGAGACAGAGAGAGAGACAGAGACAGAGAGAGAGAGACAGACAAAGAGACAGACAGAGACAGACAGACAGAGAGACAGACAGACAGAGACAGACAGACAGACAGACAGAGACAGACTGAGAGAGACAGAGACAGAGAGACAGAGACAGAGAGAGACAGATATTCCAGTGGAAGGAGTGATTCCATTACAATGTTGTTGATGATTTGGATGCTTGATTGTACTTTGAAAAAAAATTTCCAGAAGGTGCTAGAAGGGGGAGAGAGAAAGAGAGACAGACAGACAGACAGACAGACAGAGAGAGACGGAGACAGAGAGAGAAAGAGAGAAAGGGAGAGACAGAGAGAAAGAGAGAGAGACAGAGAGAAACAGAGACAGAGACAGAGAAAGACAGAGAGAGACAGAGAGAGAAAGAGACAGACAGAGACAGACAGACATAAACACAGAGAGAGAGACAGACAGACAGAGAGAGACAGAGACAGAGAGAGAGACAAAAACAGAGAGACAGAAAGAGAGAGAGACAGGAAAAGACAGAGACAGAGACAGACAGAGACACTCAGACAGAGACACACAGAGAGAGAGACAGACAGAGAGAGACAGAGACAGAGAGAGAGACAAAGACAGAGAGACAGAAAGAGAGACAGGAAAAGACAGAGACAGAGAGACAGATTAAAACCAAAGCAGTGTACATCAATAGATATTGAAACAAACACTTCCTTTGTCATTTTAAAGTATCCTCTTATTTTCAGATTAACAGATTTCTGCCAGAATCCAGTCTCTTTGTGTATACAGGCACAGCCAAACTGAGACAGAAATGGAAAAACACAGAGAAATTGAAAAGCTTCAGAAAAGGAGTCCAAGCTGCAGGCCTCCCAGTTCAGTAGCTCATCAGTTTGAAGCTCCCCTTCAGCTAGAGCATGACTGTAGTACTCAGAAATAGCCAAGTGATACTAGTAGCAACAAGGGGTATGTCGGTATAATGGAAAGTGTAGCCAGTAAATTTAGTGAATGAACATTCATTAAGTACCTACTATGTGTCAGGCAGTAGGCTGTCAAAGAGTTCATGCCTGGTTTCAAAGGCTTCTGAAAGTTTCATCAAGATTCAGCTAAGGGGCACCTTCTACATTAATTTTTCTTGATTTCCCCAATTGCTAGTTCCCTTTCTCTCAAACAACACTGTATTTAACTATTTCGTATTTATTCTTTTTTTTTAAATACCCATTCTGCATATAGTTACATAAGTACTTGTCTCCCCCATTAGAATATAAACTCCCTGTTAGTAGAAATTGTTTCTTCTTTGTACTTTATACACAGTGCCTAGCAGAGAGTTTGGCATCTAGTAGGTGTTTAATAAATACTAGTTGATTAATTGATTTCCACTAGCCCATATTGCCTCCAGGACTCAACATAGAATCTTCTGTCACCCCTCAGTGTATAATGTTGGGCCACTCTTACTTCCTGTCTGGGGTTCAATTTCCTCACCTCTAAAATGAGAAGGTTGAATGTGGTGGTCTCTGAAATCTCTTCCAGTTCAAATCCATGCCCCTCTTATTACATCATCTAATAGAAAGGACACTGAGTGTAGAATTGCAGGACCTGTGTTCAAATTCCTGTTCTGCTACCTACCATTTTAATGGACCTGAGCAAGACATTTCATTCACTTCACTGGGCCCTAGTTTTCAGCTATGATATTAAAGTCTTTAGTTTGCCAATTTTGTTGCATTTGGCCTTTTGAGATTATTTGGGTGGATATTTAGAGGGATACTATTTAAAGAGAGTCAATGGGATTCCACTAAAAGAAATCAATGGTCTAGTAGACCACTGAATTTAAATGAAACACTTAGGCTCTAGTCTAGGCTCAGCAACTAACTCTCTTGGTGGGCTTGAGTTCACCATTCTTGTGCTTGCTCCATTGTCTATAAAATGAGGAAGTGGGATTGGGAAATTTCTAAAGTACCTTTCAATAATCTGTCTGTCTCTTACCATTGAAGTCTATAATGCAAGTCCTTCAATCCTGGGAATAGTTCTTAGAGGGGATATTGCTAGTACGTTGAGTTCCCATCAGTGTGCTCCCATCAACAATCATATTCACAGAGCTCTATGATGTGAAAGACCTAAGTAGCCACGTGGTTCAACCTCTATGCAAAATTAATTGCCACTATAATATATCTCATAAATGATATGTTTTCAGGGAGCCTTTTTTGAGCATCAGTATTGGAGTGATTCACAAAGAACAGGAGAGGCAGACAGACAGAAAGAGATGGGCAGAGATAGAGAAACACAGAGACAGAGATAGAGAGAATATAACATCTATTAAGTATTTATTCTGTTCCAGGCACTGTGATAAGCTCTAGCATGACAAATGTAAGCAAAGAAAAAATGATTCCTACTAGCTGTGTGACTATGGACAAATCACTTAACCTTTCTGAGATTTTGTCAAGAGGAGAATAGTAATAGCTGAAACTCCAACCCCTCAGTGTTTTCATGAAGTTAAAATGAGCTCATTTGTGATCTTTGCAAACTAAAGGTCAGTTGTTGTTAGTGATGGGATCCTAACAAAGCTGCCCCCAGCCCCAATATTCTAAGTTCATTATAGGTCTGGCCCCACTGAACAGTAGGCCCACCAAAACACCTATCTGCCCTGCACCCCTCAATGTCCTAACTTCTTTGTATATACCTCACTGCTCACTAGAATAGCAGGTGTGTCCCTGAAATCTTAGTTCCCACATAAACAGCAGGTATGTCCATGCGATGGGAACCCAACTACTACCTCTACCTGGTCACTTCCCCAAAATCCATTCCCACAGAAACACCTGTGTTCTTATTTAATCACAATCACATCATCCATCTAACCCAAGACAGGATCACAATAGCTAGCCAATTGTAGGGCAGAATGACCAGAATGTTTAACCACCGAAGCATAGATGGGATGCCTCCTCCATCACTTAACAAACTTAACAAATGCTTCCTGTGTTTTTAATATTAATAATATTCCTTTATTCTATGTACATTTCCATTATGTAATTGCATTTTTACCCTATAAAAATTCATCTTGCTTTCTCTACAGTTGCTGGTTCCTCTTGGAACTTAGCCTGCTTCATGAAAGGTGTCAATGTGAATAAATGCCTATATTTGGATTAGAGGTGGTTTGACTCTGAATTCTTTGAGATGGTTCCACCACACACATCATGAAATGGCAACAGTTTTCGGGGTGGGCAAAGCCCCGACCTCAACAATTTTTGGCGTCCCTGGGTTTAAACCACAACATGATGACAATAATTGTAAATTGGCCCCAGGATGATTTACAAATGAATCTCTGGACTCCAGTAAGTAGAATTAAAAAAAAACAGTCAGTTTTATAGATTGTCAAAGTTTCCTATTCTTTGTGGATTTCTACACTGGAAACCTTCCTTTTCTATTTATGTCTTTCATGAATTTTTCCACAGTATGATTACACATGGGATGCCCCATGTGTATCTGCTTGGAGTCAGAGCCCTAAGCACCAATATTAGCCCTGTTCTGACCTTTTCTTTATTTTGTTTGTTAAGTTATAACACAGAACTCATAATGAGGGCTGTCCTTAGGGACATGGGTGTATAAGGGGCCATAGCAAACCACCCTATCCAGCAAGTCTAATTATTTTGATGGAAGTTATAAACATAACATTTAAAAAAGTCTGTAGACTTCCTTAGTCTGAATCTCTCATTTTGTAAGTTCAGACACTGAGATCAGAGAATAGTAACCTACTCAAGGCTCCAGAGCACAACAATATTAAAGCAGAAGCTAGGATCTCCTACCCTTACAGTATGGCATGTGGGCCAACATCTTACCACTTGGAAAGCCAGTTTTACTTCCCCTTCCTGCCTGTGTTCTGACTCTCTAGACTCTTCACTACCATGACTCAGCTGCCTTCTCCTTCTGGATCATCCCTGTGCCAAGCTGGCCCTCTTCTCCCATTGGTTAAGTCCTCTCTGGTTTTCCATTTTGGGAACAGACCCCACCCAGCCATGTTCCATTCCTTTCTCCATTGTATGATGGCCACCACTATCCATACAGTCACCACTTCCACTGATCTTTTTGTATGTGTTTTCTTCTTTAGAAGCACTTGATATAGCAGATAGAACCCTGGGTCTGAAGTCAGGAAGACATGAGTTCAAATTCAGCCTCAAAGTCTTAGTAACTGTGTGACCTTGAGCAAGTCATTTTAATTCTGTTTTACCCAATTTTCTTAACTATAAATTAGGGATAATAATAGTACCTACCTGACAGGATTGTTGAGAAGATGAAATGAGATAATATCTACAAAAAGCACTTAACATATTTCCTGGCATATAATGGGTGCTATATAAATGCTAATTCCCTTCTCCTGTTGGAATCACAGTTCCTTGAGGACAACAACAGTACTTCTTTTTGATTATACTTTTATCCCCATTGATGAGCACAGTGCCAGACACATAGATTTGTAAATGAGGCAAGAGGCAGCTTTATAGACTTAGCAACATGCTCTGTGCTAAGCTTGGGGCCAAGAAGTCATGGGTTCAGATCTTCCTTCTGACACTTAAAAGTTGCTTGGCCCTGGAGAAAGTCCTTATGTTCTATGTCCCTTAGGCAACTGCCAAGAACTTCAGAACTCATCCAAAGATTGGTGGTTGTATTTGTCCTTTAGTCTGGAAGAGGACCATGGCATCAGGGAAAGGATGACATGACTTGCAGTTGACTTTGATTTCAGTGAGGGAGGGCTGTGCAAGGTCACCAGGCTCACTTTCTCCTCCAGAGCCATCTGGGTTCAGTGGTCAAGTATTCATCAGGATGACTAGAGATGGCCCAAGATACAATGGGAGACCCTGGCTCTGTTAGGCTAAGGCCTTTTTCATGTATTCACTTAAAGTGAGGTTACACCCATTCAGTGAAGGGAGAAGACCCTCAGGATTGCTGCTCAAAAGAGAGATAGTTACCATTGACATCCACTCTGATTCAGGAGGGCCCCAATACAGCCACGGAGTGGTGCTTGGGCAGGGACCTATTGTGGTCCAATCTATGAACCTCTGAGTGACATGGCTTTAAGGTTTAGTCTCTGAGAAAATAAACAGAGAGACAGAGAGAGAAAGAGAGAGAGGGAGAGAGAGAGAGAGAGAGAGAGAGAGAGAGAGAGAGAGAGAGAGAGAGAGAGAGGACAGACAGGAAGGCAGGAACCTAGCCAGTAAACCATAAGTTAACTTGGAAGCTTCTGGCCATCAAAATTTACCCTCTGAGGGAATGGGAAAGGGAGAAAATGAACTGAGTTACCCAAATGATTAGATTCAGGCAGATCAGACTACTCACAGGTTGTATTTATCCATTATGGTCCTCTTCAAAAAACGAAAGACAAACTCATTCAAAGATGGTCTCTTGGTGGATATAGTGCTCACTCTTGGGAGATTCTCCATGCAGAAGAAATCACAGAGCCTTCTTTTTCTCATACAGGTCAAATCTGGTTAAAAGACATTGTGTAGGTCCTCTCTGAGTCCTTTATGGAAGTCATAATAGTGATTATTATAGTGAACTGAGTATTCACTTAAGTACCTTTTAAAAACCCTTTTGCTGAGCACATGAATTTACAATCTTCTGCAGGATACCTTTCCCAGTTATACTCTAGCACTACCCCATTCCACCCAGTGGTTATACCCTTTCCCTCTAAAATTATCTTCCATTTACTCTACATCATGCTTTCTCCTTGGAAAGAAAGCCATGATAAATCTGGACAGCATACTAAAAAGAAGACATGTCATCTTGCCAGGAAAGAGTCTTGTAGTCAAAGCTATGGTTTTTCCAGTAATGACATTTGGCTGTGAGAGTTAGACTATAAGGTCGCAGAATCAACACTTCCAAATTGTGGTGCTATAGAAAAGACTTTTGAGAGTCTCTTGGGCAACAAGGAGATCAAATCAGTCAACACTTAAAGGATTTAATGCAGACTATTCAGCCAAATACTGAAGAAGCTGAAGCTTAAATACTTTGGCCACATAATGAGAAGACAGGACTTCCCTGAGGTTGGGAAAGATTGAGGGAAAAAGGAGAAGGGGATTGCAGAGGACTGGATGGATAGAAAGGGTCATGGAAACCGGAAACATGAGCTTGGACAGACTTAAGGAGATAGTGGAGGATAGAAGAACCTGGCATGTTATGGTCTATGGGGTCATGAAAAGTGGTATCCAACTGAACAACTGTACAATTACAAAAAAGTGTCTTTTGTTTTTATCTGTATGTCTATTTGTTCATATGTTTTATCTCCATTAGAATATAAGCGCCCTGAGGCCAGGAATTGTTTTGCCTTTATTTTATCCCTAATGATTAGTACATTTAGTGCTTAATAGATGCTAGTAATTGATAATAGTCTATGGGTAAAGCAAAAACCACAAAAACAACAACAACAAAACTAATTTTTTCTGCCTTACTCTATCTTTGTCCAACAAGCCTTTATGTCCTAGTCTTCTTTCCTCCTGACTAGAACCCTTGCCTTTCTGCCCTTCCTCTTCTCTGAACCTGAACTCTATTTCTGAAATATCACATTCTAGGACAGAAAAGTCTAGCTTCCACCCTGATTAATGCTTTTCTATCCATGATCTCAGAAGAGATCTGATATGTAAACTTCTTCATCCTAGAAAACACTTGGAGTAGTCCCAATCTTTAAATTGTCCTATCTTGAGACATGTCTGATGCATGGAATGAAGCTGACACAGGATTCCCAGGATGTTGTAAATCTCATCAAGTTCACCTATACATCAATTAACTAACAAGCAGCTAGATGGTGCTGTGGATAGAGTGCTGGGCCTGAAGTCAGGAAGGCCCAACTTTGTGACTTCAAACCTGGCCTTAGACATTTAATAACTATGAGACCTTGGATAAGTCACTTAATCTTGTTTGCCTCAGTTCCTTATATGTAAAATGAACTGAAAAAGGAAATGGCAAAACACTCCAGTATCTCTGTCAAGGAAACCCCAAACAGGGTCAGAAGAGACGAATAGGACTGAAAAAAATAACAAAAAATTTATTAAGTATCTTCTATATAGCAGATGATATACTAGGTGCTTAAATAACCCCTGCCCTCATGAAGCTTATGGCCTGTTGGGGAGAAAGCATAAAATCACAGAAAGAAAGCTTAATTATTCCATGATGATTGTGGTTACCTCCCTCCTCCCATGACCCAGAGAACATCTTGCCTAAGACTGCTTGGTAACCCCCTAGATGAGTCCCTTCCCTGGCCCTGTTTTAGGAGTCAGCAGGCTGTAGTCGTTGAAGAGTATCAGTCCTGATCCCAAGGTAAAGCGTTGGTGAGTTTTCCTAGTACCCTTTCCTGGTTTTCCTGCCTTCTGACCCATAGATTTCTGCACTTAGAGTCAAAGAGACCTGTATTCAAATCCTTCTTTTCACACTTATTAGTTTGTGACGTTGGCCAAGTCATATAATTTCCCTGAGCCTTGGTTTCTTCATCTATAAAATGAGAGGTATTGGATTAGTGGACTTTTTTGCTCTAAATCCACAATTCATGCTGGTGGTGGTGGTGGAGTCTTTGGTTTTCATCACCAACTGCCCCATCAGGTTTTTGTGCATAGACCCTTAAGTCTCAGCAATAGACCCCTGGAACATCCCCAACCAGCTTTTCCTTGCTGGTCAGAATTAAATTCAGTCAAATAAGGAAGAAAAAAATGTTTGGTTTTTTTTTTCTCATCACACTCATACAAAAAAAGAGGCTTTTTATAACCTGGAAAGCATTCAAAGCCCTTTAGGATGCAGATGTCAACCGAGCAAAGGACACTGTTTGGAAAATGACCAAATAGCCATTTATTCATTGCAATGGGAAAATGCCATATGCTCATGTTCCCCCAAACTATCACCTCCCCATTATTTTAATGTGTTATCTCAAAATAGGGATGACAAATATTGTACATAGGTCTGTAATATATAAAACAGATGTTGGTGACCTTGAAGTCCTTTGCCACAAATAAGGGAATGGTTTGTGGCTTAAAATTCAGTGTATTCTGGCCCTTCTTAGTGGCCAGACCTGAAATTCACAGAAAGACCTGAGGCTGCTCAAATTTATGAACTCTAAGTGGTGGAGACAACATTGTCACCATGAATTTTACTGCCTGGGAAGTCACTTCAGCTGACCTCCTATTTCCCTTCATACCTTAGAATGCTTATTCTTCAGTAATAATAGAATGCAGTAGAAAAGACACTCTAGAAGATGGCGGAGTAGAACCAGCTCATCCAAGCAACTCTGTCCCCAGATTCCCCCCAGCCTATGTAAAAGGGGACTCTGAACAACTTCTGGAGCCCCAGCACCCACAGAAAGACACAGAGAAGCTAACCTCCCATTGAGGACAGCCCAGTAGCCCTGCAGGAAGGACCAGAGCAGCACTCTGGGAGTCAGCAGTGCGCAGCACACAGAACGCAGGCAGTCGAACCCAGCCGAGCCGAGCCGAGCCCAGGTCCCCTTGAGCTGAGGTTTTAGCCCCAGGGCAGCAGGGCCAGAAGCCAGCTGGAGAGACCCCAGAACACCAGCAGCTGTGGCGACTCCAGAATTATCAACATAGACATGCCTAGGACAAAGTAACAGGTTAGTACCCTAGGGAATTTGGGACCAGTATTTGGGGAATGTGTTGGCTTCCTCCCCTGGGGGCTAGAAGGTGCTGAGGAGACACGCCATTTTGTAGTTTTCAGAGGCAGCTCCAGCTCCTGGCCTGCGAACTGTAGGGAGATCCAGTGATCAGTCTTGGGGGGTAATCTCTCTTGCTTTAACCTCCCTGGATCTGGATTGTGATCTGGGGTGGAAGTCATGGGTGGGTTTACAGCTTGCCAGAAATGGAAGTTGCCCTCCCACACATTCGGGACGAAAATTCCCCTATCTGTCAGCAAAGCTATGCATAGTGCGGCAACAAGCCCAAAAGTCAAGTAATTAAGTGGCAACATGCCAAGGCAAAGGAAACAGAAAAATGCAACCCTAGACTCCTATTTTGGGGGCATAGAGCAGGAAAAGGACTGTGAGGTCAGAAGTCCTGCTCCAAAAGCCCCAGGGGAAAACATGAGCGGGTTGCAGGCCATAAAGGAGCTTAAGAAGGACTTTAAAAATCAAATAAGAGAAGTGGAGGAAAAATTAGAAAGAGAAATGAGAAGGATGCAAGAAAAGTATGAAATGAGGGCCAACAGCCTGACTGAGGAAAACAACTCCTTAAAAAATAGACTAACTCAAATGTCAAAGGAGGCCCAAAAGGGCAATGAGGAGAAGAATGCCTTAAAAAGTCAAATTTGCCAGATGGAAAAAGAATCTCAAAAGTTCACTGAGGAGATTCATTCCTTCAGAGTTAGACTGGAGCAAATGGAAGCTAATGACTTTATGAGAAATCAAGATGCTGTTAAGCAGATCCAAACAAATGAAAGATTAGAAGGCAATGTGAAAATATCTCATGGGAAAAACCACTGACCTGGAAAATAGATCCAGGAGAGACAATTTAAAAATTATTGGACTACCTGAAAGCCATGATCAAAGAAAGAACCTAGAAATCACCCTTCAAGAAATTCTCAAGGAAAATTGCCCTGATGTTTTAGATCCAGAGGGCAAAATAGAGGTTGAAAGAATCCACAGTTCACCTCCTGAAAAAGATCCCAAAAAGAAAACACCCAGGGATATTATAGCCAGGTTCCAGAATCCCCAGATCAAGGAGAAAATACTACAAGCAGCCAGGAAGAAACAATTTCTATACTGTGGAAACACAATCAGAATAGCCCAGGATCTGGCAGCTTCTACACTGAGGGATTGAAGGGCATGGAATATGATATTCCAGAGGGCAAAAGAGCTGGGAATGAACCCAAGGGTCACCTACCCAGAAAAACTGAGTACTTTGTTTCAGGGGAAAATATGGTCATTCAATGGAATAGAGGACTTTCAAGCATTCTTGAGGAAAAAAACAGAATTGAATAGAAAATTTGACATCCAGACACAAGAAGCAAGAGATGCCTGAGAAGGTAATCAGGGAAAAGAAATCAAAAGGAACTTATCAAAGTTAACAATTTACATTCCTATATGGAAAAACAATAACAGTGACTGATGATATCTTTCTCACCATGAAAATAATGGAAGAAGTGTGTGTGGTCATATGAATACATATGTGAATGTGTGTGTATATTTGTTGGGAAGGGAGAATACTCAAGGGGTGAAATTATGAGGTGAGAGAGGAAAGTGGCAAGAGGAGATGGGGAAAGACAGGGTAGTGTAAACTATGTCATGTAGAAGAAGCAAGGGGAAGTGGTTGCAAGGGAGGGGAAGAATAGGAAGGCAAAAAGGCAAAACTACATTCTCATTGAATTTGGTTCAGGGAGAGAATGACATACATACTAAATGGGATATCTCAACCTGCAGCAGAATAGGGGGAAGGGGGATGAGAGGAGGGATGATGGATGGGAGGGCATCCTTGGGGTGAGGGGAGGTTGGAAGTACCCACTATAGAAGAGGGACAGGATCATGTAGGGAATGGACCAGGTGGGGGGTTGGATGAGTGGGAGGGAATTATAAGCATCCTTGTACAATATATCTACTATGATAATGTTTTGCATAGCTAGACATGTACAACAAATACTGAATTACTTATCTTCCCAGAGGGAATGGGTGACAAGGGAGGAAGGAAATGGATCTGAAATTCGATGTCTTAACATTAAATGTTTCAAATATATATAAATATGATTATTAATACTCTTTTGCTTGTAATTGGGAGATAATATGTGCAGGCATTGGGACGCAAAGATTCACCTTCCTCTAATGAAAAAGTCGAAGGGGGTATGGGAGAAGGTATGGGAGAAAGCAGATTGGAGGAAACGATATCTTGCAGGACTGCTAATCTGGGAGGGTGGCTAGGGGAAAAACAGGGGCGGGGCGTGAAATGATTGTAACTCAAATTTGGCGGAAATGAATGATGTAAAACAGAAATTAATAAAGCATTTGTTTAAAAAAAAGAAAAGACATTCCATTGAGAGGAAGAATGGGATCTGGGTTTGAATCTGTACCTTATAGGTTGACAATGTCTGGGAACACTGAGAGGTTCAGTGACATTTCCTGGACAGTACAATCATTATATGTCAGAGGCAATATTGAAACAAGTTCTTCTGAACTCCAAACCAGTCCTCCGTCTACTACCTGAGATACTTTACTTAGGAAAAAAATATTCCAGAGTTGTTCAGACAGCCCCAAATATGGGTGAGGGGAATCAATATGATGGAAATCTTAATTTCATTTCCCTGACCCTTATGCTTCCTCATATAAAATTCTATTAAACACAGTTAGTAATGTTGTCCAACAATTATTTAGCTGTTACATTAAGTTTCCTTTGGTGCTCTTTTTTATGATAATGTGAAAGGGGAGAAGAGACTGTATGCAATTACAAAAGTCAACATGACTGATTGAGCTTTCATTGAGGCAACTGGCCGTATCCCTGAAAAAGAGCTGATATCTATTGACTTCCTTCTCGTCCCATATTTATGAGCCATTATTTGGAATGTGAAATACACTCCATGAATCACTTAGAATCTGGCAAAGAGGAATAGAATCAAGCATGCTCCAATGGAAATGTGGTTGACTCAAGGCCAGGTTCTGCTGTTTGAGCTGGCTAGAGGAAGAAGGGTGGCGGGTGGTAAACAGTAAAGGCTACTACAACTTCACTCAGACTCGGCCAAGCATTCCACCATAATAATAATCATAACTGACAGCATGGTTGTCTTCCTTAAGCTAATAAATGATTATCCTTTTCAAATGACCAACAACTTATAGTGGAGAGAGTATTGGATTTGGAATCTGGAAGCCAACGTTCAATTCCACCTCTGACACTTCCTAACTCTGTGAATATGGGATTCATTCCCTCTGTTCCTTAAATTTCAAATCAACAAGCATTTATTTAAAATCTACTTACTTTTTGCCAGGGATTATGATAGATGTTGGAGATTTGAAGGCAAAATAAAGCTGTCTCTGACCTACATTCTATGGATATGTAAGAAATGGGCAGAGAATGTAGGTGGAAGGGGGCTGCAATTCAACATATAGGCAAGTAAATAAAGACAAATTATATGCACAGCAAGTTCAAGAGAGAGCAAGAACTAACTGGTAAAAATGATAAATCTTGTAAGATTATGAATTAGAACACAGCAGAATTTCTCTGAGCCTCAGTTTCCATATTCAAAAATAGGGGCAATAATACTAATAGCTTCCTCACGAATATAATGTCTCAAATATGAAGATATTTTTAAATTGGAAAGTGAAACATAAGTTTTAATTTATACTTGAAGCATAATAACTAATTATTATTGGCCTTACCCAAGTTCTGACAAAAAGATTTATTTCAAATATTTCATTTTAAACTTTAAAATAACAATACTATGGATTTTGGAAATGTCCTTTTCAGTTTGAAAATAATCAATTTGAAAACAGGAGGAACTTTGATAAGGTCCTTTTGATTTCCTTTCCCTGATTACCTTCTCAGGCATCTCTTGCTTCCTGTGTCTGGATGTCAAATTTTCTATTCAATTCTGGTTTTTTTTCCTCAAAAGTGCTGGAAAGTCCTCTATTCCACTGAATGACCATATTTTCCCCTGAAACAAAATACTCAGTTTTGCTGGGTAGGTGACCCTTGGGTTCATTCCCAGCTCTTTTGCCCTCTGGAATATCATATTCCATGCCCTTCGATCCCACAGTGTAGAAGCTGCCAGATCCTGGGCTATTCTGATTGTGTTTCCACAATATTGAGATTGTTTCTTCCTGGCTGCTTGGAGTATTTTCTCCCTGATCTGGTGATACTGGAACCTGTCTACAATATTCCTGGGGGTTTTCTTTTTGGGATCTTTTTCAGGAGGTGATCTGTGGATTCTTTCAACCTCTATTTTGCCCTCTGGATCTAAAACATCAGGGCAATTTTACTTGAGAATTTCTTGAAGGGTGATTTCTAGGTTCTTTCTTTGATCATGGCTTTCAGGTAGTCCAATAATTTTTAAATTATCTCTCCTGGATCTATTTTCCAGGTCAGTGGTTTTTCCCACGAGGTATTTCACATTTCCTTCTAATCTTTCATTTGTTTGGCTCTGCTTGACAGCATCTTGATTTCTCATAAAGTCATTAGCTTCCAATTGCTCCAGTCTAACTCTGAAGGAATGAATCTCCTCAATGAATTTTTGAGATTCTTTTTCCATCTGGCAAATTCGACTTTTTGAGGCATTCTTTTCTTCATTGCCCTTTTGGGCCTCCTTTGTCATTTGAGTTAGTCTATTTTTTAAGGTGTTGTTTTCCTCAGTCAGGCTGTTGACCCTCATTTCATACTTTTCCTGCATCCTTCTCATTTCTCTTTCCAATTCTTCCTCCACTTCTCTTATTTGATTTTTAAAGTCCTTCTTATGCTCCTCTATGGCCTGCAACCCACTCATGTTTTCCCCTGGGGCTTTTGGAGCAGGACTTCTGAGCTCACAGTCCTCTTCCCTCTCCATGCATTGACTCTCCTTGCCCCCAAAATAGGAGTCTAGGGTTGCATTTTTCTGTTTAATTTGTTTCCTTTGCCTTGTCATGTTGAGACTTAATCACTTGATTTTGGGGCTTGTTGCCACACTATGGCTTTTTGCCACCAGATAGGGGAATTTTCGTCCCAAACATGTGTGGGGGGGGCAACTTCCATTTCTGGCAAGCTGTAAACCCACCCATGACTTCCACTCCAGATCACAATCCAGATCCAGGGAGGTTAAAGCAAGAGAGATTACCCCCCAAGACTGATTGCTGGATCTCCCTACAGTTTGCAGGCCAGGAGCTGGAGCTGCCTCTGAAAACTACAAAATGGCGTGTCTCCTCAGCGGCTTATAGCCCCCAGGGGAGGAAGCTGACGTGCTCCCCAAATACTGGTCCCAAAGTCCATAGGCCACTAACCTCTCATTTTTTTCCTAGGCATGTCTATGTTGATAATTCTGGAATCACCACAGCTGCTGGTGTTCTGGGGTCCCTCCATTCGGCTGCTGGCCCTGCCGCCCTGGGGCTAAAACCGCGACTCTGGAGGACCGGACCTGTGCTCAGTGTGCTGCCGGCTCCCACACTGCTGTGCTGGTCCTTCCTTTAGGGCTGCTGGGCTGTCCTCAGCGGGAGGTTAGCTTCTCTATGTTGTTCTGTGGGTGCTGGGGCTCCAGATGTTGTTCAGAGTTCCCTTTTACATGGTTTGGAGGAAATCTGGGGACAGAGTGGCTTGGATGAGCTGTTTCTACCCCGCCATCTTGGCTCCGCCCCCCAAGCATGAATAATTTAATGGGATTCTCAACATTGGGTGTATGGCTTAAAAATAATAGTTATATTTCAATCTGATAGGTTTCCTTTGTATTTTATGCATTTATAAGCATCATTTCAAGAAGGGTCAGTCCCTAGGTTTCACCAGAGTACCAAAGGTATCCAGGACATACAAAAGGGTGTTAAGAGGCTCTAGTTTTGTAATTTGTCTTAAATAATTCTAAATTGAAGAAAGAACAACATACTTTTAATTGAGAACCCTGGCTTGATGTTTAGATGGGTAATTGGTACTGTAGCTACCAACTGGGTGCTCTTTGAAATTTTAATAAAATATCATTAATTCCAAATGAGAGCAGTTCCTCTCCTACAGCTTATTATTCATTGTCAGTCTCTAACTCCATCTTGCTCCTGTAGGGAAACTGGAGCAAATGGCAGAAACAACCCACCAGGAAATAAAATACTCGGGTCCACATGGAGGAGTTAATGGAGCAGCAGAAATGTTGCTCCCCACAAAACAAAATGCCCAGCTCCTAAGCTCAATCAAAGGCCAAATTTCCTCTCAAAGATGCTGAGCACTGCTGCATAGAGGTCAAGCTGTTTATCAGAGAGGGAAAAGAAAAACAAAGACCAGAGGAGCAGACTAAACCAAGTTGCCATATAGAGCACAGAGTGGATGTGAAGGGGAAGGAGGCATGCTCAGTGGTAGAACTGTTGTCTTTGAAACCATCAGCAGCAGGAATGGCAAAACTCAGGGAAGTAGAAGCAGTGGATTATAAATTGGGCAATTTCTGGACAAAATTCAAAGTTGGAAATTTGCTTTACCAGCCTCTGTGTATCTGAAAATCACCCAGTAAATGGGAAGAAGAAATCCCCTATGACCCTTTTAACTTCCCTGAACTAGTGAGGATAGAGAGGCTCGGTGGCCAAGCTAGACCATTTTCATAACTCGTGATGATACTCTTTATGTAAGAAATAAGAGCAAGAGGAAGTCCTACCCACCACCAAAATCATACAATCAAATTGACTTCTCTAACACATGCATATTTAACAGTGATATCATCTGGGTCACCTAGGCATCTAGGGGCTCAGTGGATACAGTGGTGGGCTTAGAATCAGGAAGCCCTGAGTTCAAATCTTAGTTCAAGACATGTACTATTTGTGTGACCCTGGACAAATCATTTAACCCTTTTGGCCTCAGTTCTTCATCTCTAAAATCTTCTTTTCTCAAGAAGACCTCACATGGGATCACAAAAAGTCAGACACTATCAAATGATTTAACAACAGCAAATTTTCCAGGTCTGGTAATGGCATGGATCTTCAGACAGGCAATTTCCAATTACACAGCACTCTGCCCATCAGTGATTACAGTATGTGCCAAACATAAGCTCCATTCCCTATCTGTTAACCATATCCTATTTTTTTTTCTAGATCCAGGATACAGTTTCAGTCACCCAGCTCTTATTAAAGTCATAGCTCAACAGGTAGTTTAACTAGAATGCATAAAGTATAGTAGAATCAAAAGCAATAGACACATACATAATATATTATGAAATTTCTCTCCTCCCTATTCCAGCTCTTTCAAGACACCCTTGTCTAAGCTATTTTTATTCCCCCCTTTTTTCTAGTATTTTCTCACTATAATGAGAGTAAAAAGAGACAACTAGGAACTTCACTGACTTCATAATACCCCCATCTCATCATAATATTCAATTTATTTTATTTATTAACAAGCAGGGAATCAAACAAGAAAAGTCAAACCATTCTTGTCATCAAGGAAGCTAATTCTATTCAGAGAAAGCAGCACACTAAATATAAAATCTATACAGTTGTTTCTTTGGGTCCTTGGGAAGGAGGAAGGAAGGCAACAGCCACTGAGATCATCAGGAGAGACTTTTGGTGGGAGAGGGGACTTGATCTAAGTTTTTGATGGAAACTAGGGGCTCTAGGCAGATGTCAAAAGGTGGTAAAGTATCAGAGAAACCATGGGAAAAGTGAGAGAGAGAGAGAGAGAGAGAGAGAGAGAGGGAGGTGGGGGGGGGGGAGATGGAAAGTGGTGTACAAGAAATTGCATTCAACTCAGTTTGGATGGAATCTTGCATTTATGTAGGAAAATACTGTACCATAAGTCTGAGAAGGCTGGCTAGAGCCCTACTGTGAAAGGTTTTAAAAACCAAACCAAATCCCAATTTTGGAAGAGTCATTGGACCTTCTTATTAGACCAATGTCATGGTTAGTACTGAACAGAAAATGTCCAATTTGTATTTGTGTGGAAGATAGAGAGGGTAGAGACTCCAGAAATGAAGACTAATTATACTATAGCAATTGTATCAGTTGACTTTTGTCTTTAATTTTCTTTTCTTTTTTCTTTTTTTCCCTTTTTGGAGGGGGGAGGGTAGAGCAATTAGGGTTAAGTGACTTGCCCAAGGTCACATGGCTAGTTTATTTTTGTGTCAAGTGTCTGAGGCTGGCTCTAAACCCAGGTACTACAGACTCCAGGGCCAGTGCTTTACTCACTGCACCACCTAGCTTCCCCTGTCCTTAATTTACTAAGAAGACTGATGACATCACAATGTGATGTGTGATGCCTTGACTTGTATGTGAATTGGATTTAAATGAGTCAGTGTTGTGCAAAGTCATCAGCTTCCCACTTTCTTCCAGAGTTACTGGGATCCAGTGGCAGAAGGTGATAAGGGGATGAATTTATGTTATCATCACATGGACTTCTATTTCATAAAGGTGAATTGACAAGATTTAGAAACTGCTTGGGTGGGAGAGGTAAGGGAGAGAGAAGAGTTAAGAATAAATGTGAAGGCGGAGCCAAGATGGCGGAGTAGAAACAGCATTTCCAATGTGTTCTGCCCCACACAAATTTCAAACAATGTGAAAGGGGACTCCAAACAACTTCTGGAGTCACAGCACCCACAGAACGGCACAGAGAAGCTAACCTCCTGCTGAGGACAGCCCAGCAGCCCTGCAGGGAGCGGCCAGTGCAGCGCTCTGAGAGCAGGCAGCACTGCACGATGGGAACCAACCACGCAGCCAGCAGAGCCCAGGTCCGTGGTTTTAGCCCCAGGGTGGCTGGGCCTTCAGCCAGCTGGAGGGACCCCAGAACACCAGCAATTGTGGCGATTCCAGAATTACCAGCACAGATATGCCTAGGACAAAGTGAGAGGTTAGTGCCCTATGGACTTTGGGACCAGTATTTGGGGAACTCGCGACTGCCTCCCCTGGGGGCGAAAAGCTGCTGAAGAAACAGCTGCTCAGAAGCCATTTTGCAGCATCAGTAGTGGCTCTAGCTCCTGGTCTGCGAATTGTAGGGAGATCCAGCAATCAGTCTGGGGGTTAATCGCTCTTGCTTTAAACTGCCTGGATCTGGATTGTGGTCTGGGGGGGGGAAGTTTGGGGTGGGTATCCAACTTGCCAGAGTGGGTGGAGGCTTTACAGAGGCCACCCAACTGGCAGAAGTTGTGAAGACCCCACATTTGGGCGGAAGCTCCCCTGTCTGGTGGCAGAGTCCTACTGTGGCAACAAGCCCCAAAATCAAGTAATTAAGTGGCAACATGCCTAGGCAAATGAAACAAAATAAACAGAAAAGTTCAACATTGGACTCCTATTTTAGGGGCAAAGAGGCTCAAAGCATGGAGGAGGACTGTGAGGTCAGAACTCCTGCACCAAAAGCCCCAAATGAAAATACAAGCTGGCTACAGGCCATAGAGGACCTTAAGAAGCAGATAAGAGAAGTGGGGGAAAATTTGGGAAGAGAAATGAAAAAGATGAAAGAAAAGTATGAAATGACAGTCAACAGCCTGACTGAGGAAAATAACACCTTAAAAAATAGACTAACTCAAATGGCAAAAGAGACTCAGAAAGGTAATGAGGAGAAGAATGCTTTAAAAAGTCGAATTTGCCAGATGGAAAAAGAATCTCAAAAGCTCACTGAGAAGATTCATTCCTTCAGAGTTAGACTGGAGCAAATGGAAGCTAGTGACTTTATGAGAAATCAAGATACTATTAAACAGATCCAAACAAATGAAAGAATAGAAGGCAATGTGAAATATCCCATGGGAAAAACCACTGACCTGGAAAATAGATCCAGGAGAGATAATTTAAAAATTATTGGACTACCTGAAAGCCATGATCAAAGAAAGAACCTAGAAATCATCCTTCAAGAAATTCTCAAGGAAAATTGCCCTGATGTTTTAGACCCAGAGGGCAAAATAGAGGTTGAAAGAATCCACAGTTCACCTCCTGAAAAAGATCCCAAAAAGAAAACTCCCAGGAATATTATAGCCAGGTTCCAGAATCCCCAGATCAAGGAGAAAATACTACAAGCAGCCAGGAAGAAACAATTTCAATATTGTGGAAACACAATCAGAATAGCCCAGGACCTGGCAGCTTCTACACTGAGGGATGGAAGAGCATGGAATATGATATTCCAGAGGGCAAAAGAGCTGGGATTGAAGCCAAGGGTCACCGCCCCAGCAAAACTGAGTATCTTGTTTCAGGGGAAAATATGGTCATTCAGTGGAATAGAGGACTTCCAAGCATTCTTGATGAAAAAAACCAGAGTTGAATAAAAATTTGACATTCAGACACAAGAAACAAGAGATGCTTGAGAAGGTAATCAAGGAAAAGAAATCAAAAGGAACTTATCAAAGTTGGACTATTTACATTCCTACATGGAAAAACAATAACTGTGCTTGATGAAACCTTTCTCATTGTGAAAATAATTGAAGAAGGGTACATGGCATATGTTCACAGGTATACATGGATAGAGGGCACAGTTGAATTTGATGGGAAGAGATGATTCTTTTTTTTTTGGAGGGCAATTGGGGTTGGGTGACTTGCCCGGGGTCACGTGGCTGGGTTTTTGTTTGTGTGTTGGGTGTCTGGGGCCAGATCCGAGCTCGGGTCCTTCTGGCCCCAGGGCTGGTGCTCTGCTAGCTGTGCCACCTAGCCACCCCAAGGAAGGGATGATTCTTAAGGGGTGAAGTCAAGAGGTGAAAGAGGAAAGTGGCAAGAGGAGATGGGGAGAGACAGGGTAGGGTAAACTATCTCATGTAGAAGAAGCAAGGGGAAGTAGTTGCAGAGGAGGGAAAGAACAGGAAGGCAAAAAAGCAAAAGCATATTCTAATTGAAGTTGGCTCAAGGAGAGAATCACATACATACTAAATGGAATATCTTACCCTCATTCACTCTCCTGAGTAGGGGAAAGGGGGATGGGAGGGGGGATAATGGGGGGAGGGCATTCTGGGGGGAGGGGAGGTTGGAAGTACCCACTATCAAAGAGGGACAGGATCAAAGTAGGGAATGGACCAGGTGGGAGGTGAGACTGGCGGGAGGGAAATATAAGCAGTCTTTTACAATATATCTACTATGGTAATGTTTTGCATAGCTATACATGTACAACACATACCGAATTGCTTATCTTCTCAGATGGAGTGGGTGACAAGGGAGGAAGGGAATGGATCTGAAAATCGAAGTTTTAAAATTAAATGTTTCATAAATGAAAAAAATAATAGTTCTTAATCCACAGTGTTGTTTTGAGGATCAAATGAGATAATATATATTCAGAGCTTGGCAAACTTTAAAGCGTTATATAAATGATAGCTATTATTATGAGCTATTATATGTAGCTCCAGCCTGAAGATTTTCAGTACTGTGAAACTCTCTATCTTCTGAAACAGACAGTTTGTTCATTTTTGAACAGCTCCAATTTTGAACAGCTCTAAGGTTGAGCTCTAATCAACTCTTTGTTGATTTAAAGATTTGCCTCTCTGTAACTTTTTCTTACTTTTCCAGGTTAGATATTCCCTTTCATAGATTTAGAGCTGTAAATCACCTCAGAAATCATTTAGTCCAAACCCCTTCATTTTATAGTTGAGGAAACCCAAGTGGTTAATTGACTTTCCCAAGGTCTCATAGGTAGTAAATAACAAAGCCAGGATTTGAACCCAGTTTTGAGAATAGATGCATATTCCCCCACTGTACCATGCCACCTTCCCTCTTCAGTTCCTCCAACTAGTCTTCATATGGCACGGTTTTTATATTAAAGTTTATCGATGCCAAAAAAAAAAGAATGAATGTGAGATGGCAAACCTAGGGAACTAGAAAGATGGTAATAACCTAAATGGAAATGGGGAGCTTAGGAAGAGACTATAAATTTGAAGAGATTAGAATGAATTTCATTTTGGACAGACGGAGTCTGAGATGCCTCTGAAACAGCCAGTTGGAGATGTCCATTTAATTCACAAAAACCTCTTGCAGTTTGATTTTTTTAAATCTCTTTCCCTTTGGCTGGACAGAGTAGTTTGTGCTAGTGGTCATTACCTCTCACCCAGCTGTTTTCTTATCTGCAGGTTTAGGCTTCCAAATTACCATCTGTTCAGTCCACATGCTTCTGCAACCTATGCCAGCTTCTAGTTTACCTCTTTACTTCTCCAAAGCCTAATGGAGATGGAACTATACCCCCTGAAATACATGGCCAGTTTGTTTTCCCTTCATTGACATTTTTTTTTATTTTCTCTCCTCCTTTGACTACTGATGCCACCCTGTTGGCACTATGATCCATATCAATCTCTTCTAAATCTTGCATCCCAATAAGAATTGTTAGATAATGATACTATAGCACTAACTATAAGAGAATAGGAGGAAACTCTCTTACAGCCTCTTCCTAATTTAAAAATATTGCTCTCCTACAAATAGATTACACCGAAACATCTATAAGCAAACATAATAAATATCATAAATTAGCAGATTTGGCTAGGTGGTGCAGTGATTAGAGCACCAGGCCTGGAATCAGGAGGACCTGATTTCAAATCCGGCCTCAGACACTTAACACAAAAACTAGCTGTGTGACCTTGGACAAGTCACTTAACCCCAAATTGCCCTCCAGAAAAAGCAAAAAAAAATTAACAGACAATACCATGATAGGTGATTATTCTTATCATGAGCTATAGTATGAACATGGGTACCTACTGCATGGTATCCACATAAGTGTTGCATGCAACAAGTATAGGCAAAACAAAAGCAAAATGTTGTTGTTGTTATGTCTTTTTAGTTGTGTCTGACTCTTTGTGTTCCCATTCATGGTTTTCTTAGCAAAGGTACTTGAATAATTTTGCTATTTTCTTCTCCAGCTCATTCTATGGATAAGGAAACTGAGTCAAACAGGATTAGGGGACTTGCCCAGGGTCACACAGATAGGAAGTGTCTGATGCAGGATTTTAACTTAGGGCCAATGCTGTATGCAATGAACCACTTACCTGCCATCCTCCATCAAAGAAAATCTATCACATACAAAAAACAGCTAATCACATGGAGTGTGGTAAATCAGAAATAGAAATATTACATAACAAAGAGGACATAGCAGCATCATTTATCAGGTTAATTTTTAGTATCTAATATGTGGAGAACTTGAAGAAACATAATTCAAGTAGATAGATGGTAATGCATTAGAATATTAGCATAAATGGAAAAGAAACATTTATACATAGCAAAAATAATATATGATATCATATTCATAGATCAGAACTGTCCCCAAGTAGAATGTGCTGCCTTCATAAGTTATGTGTTCCACTTTGGGGAGGTTTTCTAGCAGAGACCAGATTACTACTTGTAGAGGAAGTCATATGAGGGTCCTTTCAGGTATGACATTTCTCCTGTGACCTGTTGACAGCTCTCTACCTTTATCACAGTGATATGTGCTAGTATGCCATCCCAACTTCTCTGTAGATTGTGGATGACTCACATTGATTCTGGGAATCCCTAAGCCTCCTGACCTAGTCCTGCATTTGTTAATGTCATCAGTTAATTTTTCTCTTCCCCAAAACAATAGGTGGCCTCTTGTCCTTAGCATTCTTCTTGATTGGGCAGAGTTCCTCTTTAGGCTCAGAAAGATTTAGTTGGGTTCCTTCACTCACTAGTCATTATAAAAACACAGTTTCTTCCTGAATCATCCCCTTCCCAGTTATCTATTTCTAAGAGCCACTCTTTTAATCAAAAGATCTTCACCTGTGATCAATGGAACTTCAAGAAGTCTGTAGATAGATTTCAGGATGTCTATGACTTTAGATGGGATAAATCACATATTTATTTCAACACAATTGGTTTTATTTGCAATCCTATATATTTTATTTTATAAATATTGATAGATAATTAGGTAGATAGATAATACTATATTAGCATATTAGCATACCTGGAAAAGAACCATTTATAACAAAGAAGCCTAACAGAGCAAGATTCAAATATTACATCATATGTTAGAGCTATAACAAAGTAGAACTGAAAATATTATTTTGAGAAAGGGTCCACAGACTCTACCTGACAAGCAAAAGGGTCCATACACACACACACACACACACACACACACACACACACACACACGTACAAGAGTCTGTGCTTTAAATGGCCTGTGTTCTTCATGAACCTTCCCTGACTCTCCACTTTTCTTTGCAGAATCTTAGCAATTCCATAATTGCCAAGAGCTAGCTGTGATGTATTGCCTTGGAAGGCCACAGCTATATTTGGGGACTACTTTAAACTGGAAAACTATCTAGTTTTGCAATTCGTCAGCATGAGATGGTTTTCCATCAGTATTCTGTCTTTTGTGTCATGTGGATATAAAATAATTTCTGAACCATATGAGGATTAGTTGAAGGAACCAGGGATATACAATCTGAAGAAGAGAAGACTTGGAGTATCATGTGGCAGAAACTGCCTTCAGATATTTGGAGCACTATTATGTGGAAAAGGAATTAAATTTCTTCTACTGGGACCTGGAGCATAGTACTCAGAATGTTGGATAGAAGATAAAAATTGGAAAATGTAGACTTGATTTCAACAAAAACTTCTAACCCTTGGAGCTCTCCAAAAGTGGAATAATTTACATCATGTTATAGCAGGGACCCTTAGGGCATTCAGTCCAAGACTAAATGATGAGACTATTGGTCATAGGTGTGGCAGAGTTGACTCATGTTCAGGTAGGAGTTCGATTAGACAGATTATGTAGTCCCTTCCATCTCAGGAAATCTTTAGAACTTTAAATTGCAGTCCTTCTGTCCAAGCAGTGTTTTTGTCTGTTAGGATGAACAACAAAAAACTGAGACCCTTAAATCACCCCTTTTCCATTTTACTCCTTTGAAACACTCAACAAGAGGAGGACATTCGAGTTTATGCCTTTCATAGACCTAAATTAGCTAGCTGTCATCCTGTCATCCAATGAATTTCATAAAAACAGAATTTTCAGTCAATGGTAAATCGCAGTGTCTGCTTTCAACAACAAACACTGTGGCAATCTTCAGAGGACAAAGAAGAATGTCAGAGCTCAGTCAGAATATGTAATAAATCAACACTGGGTGAGGAGCCAGGGAGCCATGGGTTCTGTTGTTGGTTCTTCCACTAATGGGCTATATATCCGTCAGCAAGTCATTGTACATGTTTGTACTTGGAGTTGGAAGGGGTATCAGGGAGTTTTTAGTCTAGGTTCATAGGTTCCTAAAGTGGGTGATACTGTCCCCTGGGCAGTGTGCAGGAAAAATCCAGAGGCAGTAGTAGTTTCAGGTACAATTGAGGGGTGTTCAATAAAATAAGGAGAACCTAACCTAACATCAGGGGGATACTATTTTTTGTTGAAAATGGGGGGATAGACCAAATAAGTTTGTAAGCCTCTGGTAGGGGTTCTTCACCTTTTTTATGTCATATACCCTTTGGGCATTTAGGTGAAGCCTATAGACATCTTTTCAGCAAAAAAAAAGTTTTTAAAGAAATAAAATAAAATTGGATTACCAAGAAAATTATATTGAAATAATGTTATTAAAATATGTTTAAAACAAATGAGTGGACCTTTAAGATATGAAACTTTGTTTCTAGTCTATAATTCCACAAAACCTATTATTCTGTTCCTACCCATTCCATCTACACTCTCTGTACAACATTAAACAACACCTTTCCTTTAAGTATGCAGCAAGTTGGAGGGGGGATAAGGGTGGACCTAGATATGGCTGCCAATCATAAGTCTATCTTGAAAGAGAGAGCATTGACTGAACTCCTCCAACAGCCATTCAAATTTCAGTCTCTTTTTCTTTGTTGGGTTTGTTGCTGTCGATGTTGAATCATTTCAGTTGCATCCAATTCTCCACAACTCCATTTAAGGTTTTCTTGTCAAATATACAGGAATGGTTTGTCATTTTCTTTTCTTGCTCATTTTACAGGTGAGGAAACAGACTGAGAAAATTACAGGACTTGCCCAGGGTCATACAGCTAATAAGTGTCTGAGGCTGGATTTAAACTCAGGTTTTCCTGACTCCAGGCCCAGGATTCAATCTACTGTGAATATCCTTAGCCAATTTGTCTAGTTGGTTTAGCCTTATTTTCTGCTATTTACTCCCAGCACTGATTTGAGCCTATTTGTTATCCTGATATTCTAAATTTCCTTCTCCCTTTACTATGTTGACTTCCTCCATCATATTCTGACCATAAGCCTTCCTTCAGAAATCATTTGCTTTGCTATCACATCATCCCCACCCACTTGTTCTCCCAACAATGCATACTTTTTGAGAATCCCAGTGGTTAGCCCCAACCTCCTAGTTGCACTCATTCTGGACCTAGCAAAAGAATTGGAGACAAGGGTTAAGGACTTAATCTGTAATTTCAATACATAAAGAACTGCAGGGTGAGGAAATTCCCTCTTCCAATATAGGTGCTTTCTCTGTAACTTAAATTCTTAGAGTTGCCCACAGTTTCACTGACTTTCCCAGGTCACAAAGTCAGCAAGCATTAAGAGGCAGAGTTTGCATCTGGGTTTTCCTGGCTTTGAGGCCAATTCTCTATTTAAGACTCTCTCTCTCTCTCTCTCTCTCTCTCTTCTCTCTGTCTCTTTGTCTCTCTCTTCTCTCTGTCTCTCTGTGTCTCACTGTCTGTCTCTGTCTCTCTTTTATCTCTCTCTGTCTCTCTCTCTGTCTCTTCTCTGTTTCTGTCTCTCTTTTCTCTGTGTGTGTCTCTTGCTGTTTCTTTGTCTCTCTCTTCTGTCTGTCTGTCTGTCTCTCATATATATTTATGCTATGTATGTATATAATGTGTTATACACACCTGCATACACACACATATATTATAACAAAATAATAATACAGACAAATAACACTTGCCAGTTTCAAATATTCTAATTGGGGTCATCACAATATGATGTCACACGAGACTGGAGGGAAAAGGATCAAAAGAAGTAATCCAAGTCTACAAATACCCCCAAGAAATTCTAAATATTCTCTCTACTCCATCTTAGGACAGCACTGATCTACATCACACAAATATCGAGAAGAAAGCTTGTAAATTCTGATTACAATATGGAGAGATTTCAGGGAAAGTCTCGAAATTTCCACTTGTTGAAAGAAGGGTATTATTATTATTATTCGGCACAAGTTCTATAGACATCTGTGTTCATTATTGAGAGCTATGAAACCATGAGAGAAAGGGAAGGATAATTGGATCCCAAACTGCAATGCTGTGGTGATGTTTGAAGGTATAGCCACCTATACACACATTTACTAAGATTCTACAACCAGGAGGCAGGCAGTTTTGTGCCAAGAAGATAATCAAGAAAATTTCCAATATATTCCAGTGAAGAAGAAGTCAGACTTGAAATGGATGTTAGAGATCATGTAGTGAAAGCCCACTCCTTGTACATCAAAGGGAACACCAGCATTTATTAAGCAATTACTATGTATCAAGTGCTGGGCTAAGCAGTTTTGCTCACTTGATCCTCACAACACCCCTGTGGGATAGGTGCTATTATTATCTTCATTTCACAGTTGAGGAAGTCGAGGCAGACCAAAGTGAAGTGATGTGCCCAAGGTATGACACCTAGGAAATGTCTCAGGAGGGGTTTGAACTCAGGTTTTCCAGACTGCAGGTCCAGAGGTCCATCCACTGAACCCTCTATTTGGGTTAAGAGGAGGAAGTTAAAACTCAGAGGACTTTGACTTGTTAAAGATAACATAGCTAGTCAGTTACTGGCAGAGAATCTAGCTCCCCTAAACGCCACTCTTTTCCTCTGTCTTAGCCTACCTCAGCTTTTTACACTTACCTTTCTGTTGTTTGGTATCATATTCAATTCCACAGAGGTGATGTTTTTCGTGGATAGTGAGTTGACCTTCAAGTCAAGACCAGTCTTCAACTCTCATGTCTGGAAGATAGTGGTTGATTACTTAGTTTATGAGTGTACATTGCAGAAGAGTTATCAATCCAGGTTCATTGAGGAGATTGACTCTCCAGGAGATTCCCATACTAAAGAGGTCATACATATAAAAATCAATTCTGCTTAATTCAGCAAACATTTATTAAAATGTGTAATGCATAAGGCACCTTAACCATCATTTCCATCACAAGAAAGACATATTTATGAACCTCCTGCAGCATAAGGACAATTTGTGCCTTTTGAATCCTTTAACTATATTCATAAAATAACAGAATCATAGATTTAAAACTAGAAAGAGAATAAAAGACATCTAGTCCAATTCTTTCATTTTATTTTTGAGGAAAATGAGGCCCAAAGAGTTCAAGTGACTTGTCTAAAATAACACAGGTATTAAGGGTCAGAACTAGGATATGAACCTAGGTCAACTGACGCTGAATCCAAGTTTCCTTGCATTAAGGCTATCTTGTAATGCATTTTCAGATTTTAAGGGTCTTTTATTTCATTAATACAAATTCTCTCTCCCTCTGAGGTTGTACATTGTAGCTCCCCAAATAATGGCTTCATTACCCAATGTGTCTAAAAGCATGCATGCCTTAGGAGCTATTCCTATATTGAAATAAGCATCCCCAATAGTTTTGCTGTTGTTTGTCCTTCATTCTTGAAGAGGACCATGGCATCCATCAGGGAGGTGATTCCATGACTGCAAGGGAATTTGGATTTAAATAAGGTAGGGCTATACAAAGTAACCTGCCCCACTTTCTCCTCTGGAGCCATCTGGGTCCAGTGGCTAGATATAGATCAGGGCAACTGGAAATTACCAAAGATGCAGTGGGGGACCTTGGTCTTCTCAAATTAAGATCTTTTACAGGTCTCAGTTTGACTGAGGCAACACCCATACAATGATTAAAGTTTAATAAGAAGTAAGGCAGAGAAAGGCCTCTTTACCTAGCCAAAAATATCAATCTGGGAGGGAAAGGTCCTCAGGGTTTCTGGCCAAAACAGAAGCAATTGCTATTTATATTCATTCTGAGACAAGTGGGGTTTGACCTGGGACTTATTGCTGGCCAGTCAATAAGAGTCAGAGTGATTTGGTGATTTTCTTTCTTAAAGACCAGCCCTAACAGTTTTGCAATTAGTCAACATCAAACCATTCTTTATGCTTTCCACTTCCTATATATCTTGGGGATCCTGGCTCACCGTGAGCTATGATGAGTCATAAGAGCACTTCTTTCTTTGTGGCTGTTACATTTCAGTTCTCTAACCATTGGTCATTCATCAACTTTGCAAGATGCAAGAACTCTCTGATCAATGCAATGACCAACCACAGCTTCAGAGATACAGTGATGAAATATGATGTCATGTATGGAGAAAAGGGTGAGGTAAGGCTACACAATGACACAATTTTTTTGGACTAGGTCAGTGAGGAAATTTGTTTTACTTGACTTTGCATAGCTATTATAAGATAACCCTCCATTTTTCCCTTTCTTCTTCCAAATGTAGAAGATGGGAAAGAGATAAAATAGTTTTTTTAAAAAATAATTTAGAAAATAAAGGCATTCTTATGGAATAACTGGTTACTCTTCCTTAACTGGAAAATCAACTGACAAAAAAATGCCATTCTCAACTGACACAATTAATTTGAAAATATCCTCTTTTAGAAATGCTTTCTAGGTTATCCCTTATAATAGTAAACCCCTCATAGCAATTTGTATGAATTTGTTCTAATCATGGTCTGGTTTAGGGAAAGGGACTCGACCTCCTCTTTTGAAAAAAAATCATTAAAATGGCAGGGTATATTTGATATGGTGATGGATTTGTAGTGAGGAAGAACTAGGTTCAAATCTAACCTCAGATGTGTGATCATGAGCAAGTCACTTAACCTTGATGTGCTTAAGTTTACATATCTGTAAAATGAAAAGGAAGGACTGACTTGGTTCAGTAGATATCTCACACACCTTAGTGGATATGTCTAGAATGAACTCTTCACCTCTACTTCTTAGAAGCCCTTTTTCCCTTCAAAATATAGATGAAGTGCCATATTTTATAACAGGCCTTTCCTGATCACTTCAGCTGCTAGTATTATTTTTACATTGCTTTTACTGTCCTTTGGATTATTTATCTGTGCATATGTTGGGTCTTCTAGGTTTCCTTCTTCCAGTAGAATGTAAGCTCTAAGATCCTGTCCCTTTTTTGTCTAAATATACTCATTACCTAGCATAATATCCTGATCACAATTAAATATTTGTTGCAACAGACCACTCCAAGCCTGAGCATTAAGACAGACAATTCTTTAACACTAGAAAAGCCTGCTCGGAAGATTCCTGTATTCTTGTGAATTCTCCCTTAGAATCCTAGAAATGTGTTTATATCTTCCTAGAGCAAAGAACTCATAATGAAATCCCAGATCAGTTCTCCTGGGAGCAAAGTTAACTAAAACTGTCCTCAGTCTACCCCACAACTTCTCAGTTCATAGTATACCCCCCCCCCATTAGTGATATGGGAGTGTGAGGATTACTTGTTACCACTTAGTCCCACTTAGTATCCTGGATCCAAATGCATAGGCTTTCCATTTTGGAGCTAAAGAAAGTTTGTCAAATTAAAGTACCCATTGAGCAAAAGGGCCATTGTGATTTTGCTCTAAAGCCAGACATACCTTATACAGAGCTCACAGAATTACTTAGAATCTTCTGAGGAGCCATGTTGATTTTCTAATCCATCTAAGTTTGGATGATACAAGGGTGGAACTGGAAGGGCTTTGAGATCATCTACTCTTATATCTATCATTTTGCAGGTAAATAAACCAAGGGTCACAGAGGGAAAGAAATTTGTCCAATAACCCAAATATAGTAGCTGAGAGAGATGAGACTGGAAACAAGTTCCCTTTCCTCCTTATCTTGTGCTCTTCCAGCTGTTACCCACTCCCTGAATTCCATCTTCATTCAACTGAATCATAATAAATGAGATTTTGTTGAGCCAGGGGAAGACATTGTTAGCATGTGGCATGTGTATACTATATAGATATAGATACACACACAAACACATACACACATGTATATGTACATAAAATACTTAATAGCAAACTCAATTTTGCTGGTTTTTCCACATACACCCCCCACCCAACAAGAAGTGGCACTCCAATTAATTACCCAGTCTTATGTCATTCCCAAAGCCCTGAACAAATTAAGACTGTCTGAGTGGAAATTAAATAAGGTGAGGTCTTAGCAAATGGTAACCACACATCAGTTACTCCGCTGTCACCCAGGCCTGCATACTGAGTAAGTGGAAAATTTCCTTCAACCCCTGATTTCCCTCAACATCTAATTGGCTATAAATTGCCACCTATTTATATTTCATCTATGAATAGATGACAGTCCAGGGGTGGCACGGATTTCAGGTATATTGCAGGAGGCTTATGATGAATTTGTTTCTAGGGGAGGTAATGACTTCTGAAAAGTGCATCCACCAAACGTGAGCACTGCAATAAGATGTGGCAGATGGGATAATCCCCTGAACATCTTCTAAATCTTATGTGAAATGAGGCAGTCGCAAGGAAATGGAATGTGATTGGCAAGGCCACAGTGAGGGAGGGGATATATCCCTTCTCTTGCCCAAATGTCAACCAAGTGTTTGGAATCATCTAAGATTGGGGAAGAGGGGTAGAGATAGGGATGATTTCAGCTCTGGTGGTCAAGGAATCTATTAGAATGTGAAGTAAGAGAGGGGAGGGGGAAATTTTTAATCCCCCACTCCAACACAATCACAATAACAAGTAAACAGGCTAATGGAATGAGTACTGGACTTGATATTGAAAACCCAGGTTTGAATCTTGTCTCCCTTGTTTCCTAGCTGCATGACCTTGAGCAAATTAGTTAATCTCTTTGGATTTCTATTTATGAATGAGTGTGTGAGTGAATGAATGAATGAATGAATGAATGAATTAAAAAGCTTTATATCTGTCTTTACTATGTGCCAGGCCTTTGGTAAATTAAGAAGTTTAGACTAAATGGTCATTAAGGTCTTTTCTAGTGCTAAATTATATGAGCTCAACTTTAGTTCAAATTTATATAGTGTATTACAATTCCAACATGCCTTCATGTTAAATAATAATTTACAATTATGTAATGCTTTACATCACCTGTGATGTAGACAGCTGTCTCCTGATAGAGAGTGAGATGTTGCCATCTAACAGGCAAGAAAACTAAGTCTCAGAGCGTCTGCAACACATAACTAGTAATTGGGCCAAGTCGATCGTTATTTGCCCTTCTTTTTTATTCTTCATTATAACAGATGCTTCTCTGAGTGGGGGTGGGCGGTGAGTGAAGGATAAGTTTGGAAAAAAGTTAAAACGAAAACAAAATATACCAATCAAAATGTACTTCAATAGAATCAGAGTTGATGTCAACCGGGATCTTCTGGTTTTCAGTCCAATGCTCATAGTACTAGACACAGTAACTTTTCTTTGAGATACAACAGTCTAGTTGGGTAAATAATGCACCTAAAACTTCAGATGAGGAAAGTGAGATCCAAAGTTAAGTGATATACCCGGAAGTAACACAACGAGGAAGTAACATGGCTGAGGTTCAGATTGTAGACTTCTGACCCTCAGTCTCCTTCTCTATAACCACACCATTATCCTATAGCCAGCTTTTATTCACGGATGAAAAATGAATGCTGCCCATCCATCTCTGTTGGGTTCCAGTGGTCTGGAATGAGTTCTATTTGGTTCTAAGTTTAACATACGGATGTCACAAATAGGAAAACCAGCGACAAAAATTAACTGTCCATTTTACAAGGAATCACCAGCCCAGATAGTCTATCCCTTGGGCTTTCCCCTTCCAAGGTGCCTGTGAGTCATTGTTTCACTGACCCCCAACAAAAATAGTCCATGGTAAGGAAATGAGAAAATACCATTGGCACTGGTATTATCTTGGCAGTGCTTACTCTGTATCCCTCAGCAGGAAAATTTTTCTCTCATGGGCCCCCTCCCCAGCCTTAATGATACTGTGCCAGCAATGATTTATAGGCAGCCTGTACAAATGCATTTTTTATGGCTGTAAGAGTTTTCCTCCATAGAACCATAGACAAAGAGATGATCCATCAATTCTATTGCCTGGGGATGAGAGTTGGGACTTTTACAATTAGCAATAAATAAACCCAAAATGTCTCACAAAGTTTCCCTAGGGATAAAGAAGTACCTTAAAGTTTTGAGGCTTTAATGAATTTCATATGGTATAGCTCAATGCAAGTCACCCCTGAATGAAGAAGAGTTAGGTAGACCTGGGCTCAAATCCAAACTCTGTATTCCCATAAAACATATAAACACAAGTTCTTTAGGTTTAATTTTCTTCATCTGAAAAATGGAAATTATATATCTAATCAACTTAAAATGATAGAAGTTTATAGACAGCATAAGATGCTAAAATGGGAAAGGACACTAGAACATAAAATATTCCAGCTAGAAGGACCTTAGAACATAGACTATCAGAAGTGGGAACAACTTTAAAACATAGAATATCTCTACTGGGAAGGCACTTAGAACACAGAACGTCAGAACTGGATGGAACTTCAGAATATCGACCATGTAGAGTAACAGATTGTTCAAACTGGGAGGGACAATAGAAATGATCTAGTTTCATGCTTTTTTTTACAAGGCAGAGAAGTGCTATGTAGTGGCATAAATTTATGGGTCCTCCATGACAGAATGGAGAACGCAGAGATACAGTTCAAAGAAAAAGAGTTAACTCTAGCACCTGCCTCTTCCTCTATGTTACCACTGCCTCCCCCCTAGCTCAGGGCTGTATCACAATTCACCTGGACCATTATAGGAGCCTTCCAATAGGTCATTTTGCCCCTCATCTCTCCTCCTCCTCCTCCTCCTCCTCCTCCTCCTCCTCCTCCTCCTCCTCCTCCTCCTCCTCCTCCTCCTTCTTTTGTTCTTCTTCTTCTTTTCTTCTCTCTCTCTCTTTTTCCACTCCTCTTTCCTCAACTCTATCCTTTGTGCCACTCCAGTCCAAATATTTCTAAGTGCAGATATAAGCACATCATCCTTCTATCCCAAACCCTTAAATGGGACCTCACTGGCTAACTTAAAGTTGACTCTTCTTTGCCTGACATCCTAGGTCTTTGGCAATTTACCTTCTTTACACCAAGTATATTCTGACCAAGTATTATAAAGTTGATGACTAAGACTATAAAGTGGAAGGCACAGTGGGCAGAGTACAAGGCCTAAAGTCAGGAAGACTCATCTTCCTGAGTTCAAATCCAGCCTCAGACACTAGGCAAGTCACTTAATCCTGTTTGCCTCGGTTCCTTATCTGTAAAATGAGTTAGAGAAGAAAATGGCAAACCACTCTCTTATCTTTACCAAGAAAACCCAAAATGGGGCATGAAGAGGCAGACATGACTAAAAAGCAAACAAATAAATATAGTGGAAATAATGTGACCAGCTTAAAGTTCAACATGCCTGTCCTTATACTTGATTTGGCCATTGCAACTTTATTAAATAGGAAAAATTACCATATAACTGGATAACCCTTTCCAATACATCTACCAAACAGCTCCCAAATTTTATACATGTGAATTGATCTTTGCAATAGATATATATATATATACACATATACATATATATGTATATATGCATGTATACATGTATATATAATTTTCTTTCTCTATAAAATGGAAATACTAATGTCGTCATGACCTATTTTACAGGGTTGTTTTTTTTTTTTTGTTTAAGAAAAGCTCTATAAACCCTTGAGCATGGGAGAGATGCATTAATGATATTTAGTTACATGTCAGACTCAATTGTTTCCAAGTCTCATCCCAGTGCCAAAAATTTGGGAGTCTAAGAGCTTCCAAATAGTAACTTGCAATAACATGGCTGATAGTTCAGGACTATTGTTCCTATAATACCTTGTTTTATTCAAAAGCCCTCAAGTCACCTGAAGGCTTGAGAGTGAGAACTTTTGGTGCTTTATATTCCAGGGTCACTTCAGCAATTAACTCCATGACGCGTCCACTACAGTACATGTGAGCTTGCTCTTCCTCTGTCCAGATTTCAAGGAAGATACTTTTCATTAGACCATACTGAGGGTCAGGAAGTAGGCCCATGCAAAGCCATTCATGAATAAAAGAAATTTTGATAAACTAAATGATCTCCATCCTAACCTTGTATAGCAATTTATACTGATGCTATGCTCATATTATATTCTACTCTATAGTCATTATATATTTATTACCTTTTAATATATGCCTCAGGCAAGAATCCAAGACCAGATGAATCACCAATCTGCTTTAGTGGAGGAATTTTCCACACTGGAATTAACACATACTGATGAAATCACAGCCATGGGCCAAATATGTATAATATGCTCATATTTTATAAAAATGCATTAATCTATTTAGCAGTATATTTATATTATACATACATACATATATAAACATGGTACATACTTACATAATATGTAATCATATATCAAGTAAATATAAATAATGTATCATGTACAACTGAAATATACTTCTAAATAAATAAATATAATTTATAAAATATGTACATGCAGAAACAGACAGACAGACAGTCAGAGAGACAGAGACAGAGAGAGACATTGAGAGAGACAGAGAGACAGAGAGAGAGACAGAGGAGAGAGAGAGATGAGCTAGATCGTTACATCCTTACTGTTTCATTATAGTAACAAAATTTTATAAAGTGTTTTAAGATTAATGTAACAACATATTTTCTCAATTTATTCCTGCACCAAAAAACTTACAGTAACTGATACCATCTGAATACAGACTGAAGCATGTTATTTTCTCTTTCTTTCTTTAAGTTGTCTTATACAAAATTACTAATATGCAAATGTTTTATATGATTGCATATGTATAAGCTATATGGATTGCTTATCATCTCAGAAAAGGGGAGGAGCAGGAGGGAGGGAAAGAATTTGGATCTCAATTTTTTAAATATAAAAATAATTTTTAGCATATAATTGGAAAAAACAAAATATATATATACTTGTGTGCATGTGTATATGTATACACAGATGATAGATAGATAGATAGGTAGATAGATAGATAGATAGATAGATGGACAGATAGATATAGACATATATACTATGTGTTTATATATATAAACATATATGTAAAAGGTTATATATATATATATACGTATATATAAACACACACACACACACACACACACACACACACACACATATATATCCTTTTACAACCTGGTGGGGGGGAAAGAAAGAGCAGTAGATTTCTGTCAACAGCCCCAAGTTTATTATACCTGTGTGAACTAGGGGAATCATTTCATCTTTCCGAGCCTCAGTTTCCTCATCTGTAAAACAAGCAGTTAGAATAATGAGCATATAAGGTCTTTGTTAGTGCTAGAAATAGGATCGCATGAACCCTTGATATAAGTAAAACAGCTATTATTATTTTATTGATGTGGGAATTGAGACACAATGAGATGAAAAGCATTCTCCTTAGTCACATATCTAGTAAATGTCAGAAACAAGATCTGAACCCAAGGTTCTCCAAACAAGAAGTGTAGTTTCTTCTCCAGTTAAACGAATATTGATACTTGTTTACTTTGTCCTTCTATCTTCTCCCAATCTTTAGTTCAGTTCGGCTGCACGGAGTGGGTTAGTAATACACATGATTGTTTGTTTCATTAGTTCATATTTATATATAGTCAGAAACAACTTAAAAGTAGGCACTTTTCTCAGGGAACTAAACTTAAAGAGTATCTTTTTCATTCAATCAATCAGTCTGTCAATAAATATTTAGAAAAAACCTACCATGTGCTGCCATACCAATCAATTTACCAAAAAACTACTTTATAGAGTTAGACAAAATAGTAACAAAATTTATTTGGAACAAAAAACAGTATAGAACATCAAGGGAATTGATGAAAAGAAATGCTAGAGAAAGTGGACTAGCTATACCATATTTTAATCTGTATTATACAGCAGCAGTCATCAAAACTGCTTGGTACTGGCTGAGGAATAGAGTAGTGGATCAATGGAATAGATTGGGTGCATGAGATCCAGCAGTTAATGTGTATAGTAATCTATTGTTTGATAAACCCAAAGACCCAGTTTTTGGGATAAGAATGCACTATTTGACAAAATCTGCTGGGAAAACTGGAATATAGTATAGCATAAACTGGGCATAGACCACTACCTAACACCATATACCAAAATCAAGTCTAACTGGGTGCATGATCTAGGTGTAAATGATGATACTATAAGCAATCTAGGAAAGCAAGGAATAGTTTGCCTGTCAGATTTGTGGAGAGGGAAAGATTTTAGGACCAAAGAAGAACTGGAGAGCATTATAAATTGCAAAATGGATAATTTTGATTACATTAAATTGAAAAGCTTCTGTACAAACAAAGATAATGTAACGAAGATCAAGAGGGAGATGGGAAATTGGGAAAGAATTTTTACAACCTATGTCTCTGATAAAGGACTCATTTCTAAAATATACAGAGAATTGAGTCAAGTCTATAAGAATGCAAGTCATTCCCCAATTGAAAAATGCTCAAAGGATATGAACAGGCAGTTTTCAGAGAACAAAATTAAAGATATCTATAAGCATATGAAGAAATGCTCTAAATAACTATTGATTAGAGAAATGCAAATAAAAACAACTCTGAGATACCACATCTTACCAGGCAGATTGGCTAAGATGACAAAACAGGAAAATGACAAATGCTGGAGAGGATGTGGGCAAATTAGAACACTAATGCATTGCTGGTGGAGTTGTGAATTTATCCAACCATTCCGGAGACCAATCTGGAATTATGCCCTAAGGGCTATAAATAATTTCATACCCTCTGACCCAGCAATACCACTTCTAGGGTCATATCCCAAAGATATCATAGAAGTGGGAGGAAGACCCATATGTACAAAAATATTTATAGCAGCTCTTTTCGTGTTTGCAAAGAATTGGAAATTAAGGGGGTGCCCATCAATTGGGGAATGGCTAAAGAAGTTGTGGTATAGGCATGTAATGGAATACTATTGTGCTATAAGAAATGAGGAGCAGACGGACTTCATATTTACGTGGAGAGGCTTATACAAACTGATGCTGAGTGAGAAGAGTAGAACCAGGAGAAATTTGTATACAATCACAGACACAACATATTTGTGATGACCAACTATGACAGACTGGTCTCTTCTCAGCAATGCAGTGATATAAGTCAATCCCAAAAGACTTATGATGGAGAGAGATGCCTACATCCAGAAAAATAACTAGAAAGAAGTGAGTTTGAATCATGATGGAAGCAAACTACTTGATCTTTTTCTTTTCATTGTTTGGTTTTATTTCCTCTTTACCATTTTTCATTCCACCTAGTACAATACGCCTCTTTTACCTGACTAATGTCTAATGTGAAAGTATTTTCAGATCCTATACTGGACTATATGCCGTTGTGGGGGGGGTAGAGGGAGGGAGGGAAGGGAAATGAAACTCAAGGAACTATGGAATTGAATCTTGTAAACTAAAAATAAACAAATTAATAAATAAATAAAAGATTAAAATAAAAAAACCTACTATGTGCTAAGCACTCACAGTCTTCTAGCAATGAAGAAAGAACAGAACTTTTAGCAAGAATAATCAGTTAAGATAGGAAACAACAAGATAATGAACTAGGTTGATTCCTCTACCCTTTTTCCCCACCCCCAAATACTTCCCTTCCCCTTTACCTTCTATCCAGGGTATCTTTTATGTTTTACCTTAGCTTGGTTTGTGGAACTTGCCCTAGGCCCAAAATATCTAGACATAGCTCTGCATAGGATAGATGGATGACTAAATAAAAAAGCCAAATGAAAGGAAAGATGGGATAGGAAGTTACAAATGCCCATTTCTTCTAGACTTCATTCTCTAAACTCTATAGTAAGAATGTTGTATACTTTTCTATAGTATATCTCTGTGTGTGAGTGTGTGTGTGTGTGTGTATGTGTGTGTGTGTGTGTGTGTGTGTGTGTGTGAGAGAGACACATCCCTGGGGACCATTGTTCCAAATTTAATGGACTACAGAAGAGTCCCCAAGTTCTATTAATTTTATTGTTCTCATTCTTCTTAAAGAATACTCTGTGGTTATCGAATTTGTTCAGGTAAAGTCCATCTCCATCCAATGAACATATTGATTTCCAAGACTTTTGTCTGCTCTTTGACATGTAACATACAATGCAAAAATACTTATTAATCTAGGAAGGCACATCATAAATTAATGTTTCTTGGAAAGTTCTTATCTAATCATTCTTTTTTAGTTATTGCAGCTTGTGGTGTGGGTCCAAGACCCTTCATTTAATTTGTAGCGAAGGCAGCGAAAAGTAGCCATATACCATATAAACTAAACTCAGGTTGGATTTTCTCCTTTTCAAATTCTATGACCCTGACACTCTGTTTTTCAAGTTTTCACAATAAGAAATGATTCTGTGCACTTCTTATAGAAAACCTAAAGGTGAATCTTACCAGATAACATAACCCTCACTACACATTAGCACTTAAATTTCTCTATGGATTTCCATCCTATCAGGAATAGGCTCTTGCTTGTTTATTGGTCAATATGGAAAGGACAAAGTGTCATACAATAATACACTGACTATTGTTCTGGTGGAAAATCTGATGTGTCTATTGCTCATACCATTTTCCATGAATTATTAAAAGGAAATACTCTTATTTGTAAGATCTAAATCTATACATATAATGGGGGCTCATTTCAACTGCATAAACTCAGTCAATCCTTTTGAAAGTAGGAGTGAATGAATGCATAAAAAATATTTGTTAAGTGCTTACTATATGCCAAATATACTTCTAAGCACAGGGGACACTATCAGAAATTTGAGGCAGTCCCTTCTCTTGAAAGCCACTAGGTGGCGCCATAGTGCACAGAGTGCTGGACCTGGAGTCAGGAATTCCCAACTTCCTAAGTTCAAAGCTGGTCTCAACCACTAGCTGTGCAACCATGGGCAACTCACTTCACCCTGATTGTTTTGATTTCCTCATCTGTAAAATGAGCTAGAGAAGGAAATGGCAAGCCACTCCAGTATTTCTGTCAAGAAAACCTCAAATGGGCTCTCAAAGAGTCAGACATAACTGAGAAACAACTGAATAGAAATAAACTTCTCTTGAAGAATTTAAATTCTAAATCGGAAACATAATACATGCATACATACATACACATGCATGTGTGTATGTATGCATATGTGTGTGTATATATACATACAATATAGATATAAGCAACACACACATATAAAGATACTCATATACATGCATATGTGCATAGATATATGCATATGTACATATATATATACATGCATATATACACAAATACATATACATACATATATACACATCCTCACATATGTGTGTGCATGTGTGAATAAAATCAGTTCTAGAACATATGGAAAGGACCAGAAACACTATGAACATAACATCATGTCATTTGGTAGTACTCAGTCGGGGTCCATAGGATGTACTGACTGGCGGTCACATCATAATGTGCCCGGCTCTGGAGAGTGCAGCTGCAAAGCTATTGGTAAAGCCCAGAACACCATGATATGTAGCATCAGCATGTGCCACATTTTACTGGAAGGACTGTAGTTGGTGATCCCCTGATCACCAGTTGGTGCTTCCTCTATGATAAAAGCCACATATTTCACTCTTGTCTATGTTTAGGGGTGAAATGTCATTGCAGAGTGCCCCCCCCCAGCCCTGGCTTTTAGCAATTCTCTTTTTAGCTAGGGTCATGAGCTCAACATGTCTAAATACAAGAGATTTTAGAGTTCCTCATTTAATCAAATCCCCTCATTTTATGAATGCAAAAACAAAAGTCTAGAACAGTTAAATGAATTATACCCTTTCCACAGATATTAAGGAACACATCTGTTATATGAAGCCAGGCATAATTCTGCAGAGAGGAGAAAGAGAAGAGGTACTGTCTATACTTACCCCCAAAGTATGCCAGTACAACCTGGAACAGACAGTCAGTGTTGCACAGATACCTATGAACATAAGTCTGTTGGCTACAGATTCATCATTCTTTTCACTCTCCCCTGAATGATCCTGTTGGTAAACCCAATCTAATTCAACAAAAATTGATCTACTGAGCTTTGGACAGTGTGCTAAGCACTTGAAATACACAAAAGAGAAACAATTCTTTTCCGAAAGAGCTCATATTCTAATAGGACAGAGGCTTATCATATTTTTCACATGGTAGAACCCTTTGGGAGACTGCTGAAACATGTGGAACTCTTTTCACAATGATATGTGTGTATTAAATTTACAGTTGAAGGAAGCTTCAGTTAGAAATGAGTGAAAATAAGGATATAATTTTTTCACCATACAAGTTAATTGACCCTTTTAAATCTATCTATTAATTCTCAAGGAGTAACCCTGCATTAAAACTGGATGGTGTATTCATAGAAAATAAATTCAAGAGATACACAAAATTCAAAGACAATGATCAGGGCAAATAAGAAGGATTTTTCACCTCTTCTTGGTACATTTTAACCTTTCCCTCTCTGTGTCTCTTGAATGAATCTTCCACTATGAAATTGGTTTTCTAAATACAATCTAGAAGTGAAAGTCCCAAGATTCTTGATAATATCAAAGAATCATAAAATTATAGATGGAAAGTATGTTAGGGTCCCACCTCTCACTTTATAGATGAAAAATTGAGACTCAGAGAAGTTAAGTAACTTAACAGAGATTATTGAATAATCATTCTTATTAAGGTGAGAGTAAATCTCCTGCCATACTCAGACCAGTTGACTTAGGCTACCACACCAGACCATGGGCCTCTTTATATCTTTGATGACTATATCATAAAGAACATTTGAATCTAACCCCCATTCTCTTGTACTTATTTACAGGGTCCTTTATCTTTTCTTACCATGGAAACACTGAAACTTCCTATTCAGATGACAGAGACATCATACCTGAAGCTACAATGCCCTGAACTAAAGCCCTGAAAAGACAGACATCACCAACTCATTCCCAACTGCACTGAGACTAAGGTCACTCTTGTCTGGCTGTTTAGACCATTCTCTATTTTATACTACCCCCCCTTCTGTTGATTATCATTTCAGTTTCTATTTAGGCTGGGCAAATATTTTCATCAATCCCACTAGATTCTGTGGAACAGGGTGTCCTGCCAAGCTGTGCAAAATATTTCATTCAGGCTCTTTTTTTGTGATCAAAGGATTTTTAATTAAACAGCATTGTATAAATAGTTTAAATTATTAATTAAATTAATTAAACAGTTTAAAATAAATAATAAGAAATATGCCCAGCAGGGGTACACTTTCCTATAAGTTACCATACCATACCATACCATACCATACCATACCATACCATACCATACCATGACTGGAGTAAGGCACATAAGTATACATGTGGCAGAGATTGCACACAGAGGGAAATATAGGAAGGTTCACATATATTGGATACACATGTAGCCAGGCATATAAAATGGAGTTTTCAAATGAAGGGGCATGTATGCATGGATTGAAATGAAGTTTTCAAATGAAGGGGCATGTATGCATGGCATTTCATTGATTGAAAATTTCATATTTATTATGTTTCAGAGGTCCTAATAGTTTCTTCTAATGTCATTATGGGTTCTGCTATTCCAGGAATTGTTTCATGTAAAGGTGTTTATGGAGGTTTTGGGGAGAGCTTAGATGAGTCACTGCCTTTTCTTCACCATCTTGGCTCCATCCTCCCATTCAAATTCTTCTTAAAATCTTTATTCCGGCACCTCCCAAACACACACTATTTCCAGACTTAAATAGTGTTCAACCAGCAGAATCCATTAATGTACTTAAGTGTTGGCATCAATCTCTAACACCAAACACCAAAGTCATAATATCCTGTGACCAATGAGAGTATTCAACTATTATATAAAACTACTACTCACAACAACTATATTACCCTGGCCAGAGCAAGGCCCTTATAAAGCCACAATGATGAGTCATATTTGGGTCTTCTCAGTTGAAAAATTTTGGATCTGAGTCATAGAGATTGGCTGAAATTGCTGAAGGAATGGCAATAATGACAAAAACTTGATACGTTTAGTATTGTTTCCCTATTTTATATCACTTGAACCCCCCAATAAGCCTGTGAAATTAGACACAGCAGGCATTATTCTTTTTTATTTCACAGATGAGAAGAAGTGATCTTCAGGGAAGCCAAGTGACTTGTCCATTGTCACCCAGTTAGCCATTGTCAGTCAGAAGGTTCAAACAGATTATCCTGACTCCGAAATCCAAGTGGATAACCTTTATCCTGAATTCAAAGTCTTCAGAGTAATAACTGAAGAAAAAGGTGGACAAAATATGCATTTCATAATGATTTTTGAAGGATTCACTGTTCACTGGGAGAATTAGGAAAGCCTTCATGCAAAAGGCAATGCTTCTGAATACATCAATGAATCAATGAATCAATGAATGAGCAAAGAAATAGGGAAGCTTTTCTCAAGGAAGAAACCATGAACTGGAGGTTAAGGAAAATGACAATGAAGGAAAGCATCACTGCTGTAAAATAGAATATTAAAAAAAACATCGAATAATAATTTAATAAAATAAAATGTATACTGCATATAATAATTCCTTTCCTGTCATTTTATTGGAAAGTGAATTGGGATGTAATGAGAATCTCCATTTTACAGGCAAAGTATCCAAAACAAAAAGAATAACTTACCCATCATCACAAAGATCCCAAGTACTAGTAATGGCATTCAAAACCTATCCATCCAGTTCTCCATCCAGTATACCACATGCCTTCCATAATAACAAAAATAAGTTGACAAGTTCTCATTAATTATCCTAAGACTCAGTTTTCATTTTTAATATGAGGTTAGACTAGGAAACTTTCCAGCTTTGAGTCTGTGCTCACATTGATTCCTCACAACCATCTGGTGAACTGGGTAACCCAAGTGGTAATAGCCCACACCAACTATTATATACAACAAAGAGGATTTCAAAATTTCTGACATCAGATTCAATATCTTTCTGCTACACATCATTGTTTCTCAAATACTGACATTGATTTTTTCATATTTTAATGCAAATTCCCTTGGAATAGGCAACACATTGAGTCTTTTATTCTTTAGGTTGAATAAGCTTATCAGAACATTGTCCTCTGGTGGGGAGGGATATGAAAGTCAAAAAGACAGGGAACAGAATGGGGAAATAGGAAGGCAAACTTCACTGACTTCACAGTTTTATCTCAGGATAATCTTGACTCCAGTAAACAAATTCACTTTCTGACTCCTGAAAATAAGCACTGGGTCTGATGTTCACAGCCTACTGAAAGTTAGGGGGAAATGAAAAGAACACAGACAGAAAGTCTGATGAAAACTGATCAATGAGAGTATAAGAAATCTCCTATCTAAGTCTGTTTGTGTTCACTGCTCCATAAATAATCAATAGAGGAATTATTCATAGACTTAGAAAATTTTAGAGTTATATAAGAAGGTTGAGGATTGTTCTGGCACAAGCTCATAATTATGCAAAGAAGATTGGGGGTAGGTCTAGACAGAGTAAATGCTTTGCCCAGATCAGACAGATTAATAAGTAGCTAGGTCAAGATTTGAATGCAGAAAACTTTTCTGGACTCAGTTTCTTTTTCTGCTTACCCATAAGGCATTTTATGTGTTTTCTTTGAAATTTTCAATGATGCTTCAGATACTGGGACAGAAAGGGAGCATGAAATGGGAGAAAAGGCATTAGTTAAATAGACCCAAAGGACAGTATGAAGGATCAGAAAATACCAGAGCATGGCCTCAGCTCGTGGATAAGCTTTCTTCTGATTTCAAAGTCCTCAGAGCAAAAGCAGAAGAAAAAAGATGGACAAAACGTACACTTAATAAAGACATTTTGAAAGACTTACTGGTCACTGGGGAGATTAGGAAAACCTTCATACAGAAGGTAACGCTTCTGAATGAATGAATGTACAAATGAGTGAAGAAATAGGGCAGCTCTTCTCAAGGAAGAAACTATGAATTAGAGAAAATGAGTATCTACAGCATAGGGAAGCATCACTCCTATATAACACAAATAATAAAAATGATCCGAATGATCCTAAGTTAGGTGATCTAATGTCAGAAACAATGATATCCTTCATAGGCACCAGCCTCTCTTAGATGAAAAGCATTCATGTCAAAATATATGAAAGAGCAAAAAGATTATCATCATTGATTATAATAACAATAGTAATACTAACTAGCATTTATCTTAAGATTTACAAAGCACTTTGTACATGTCTAATTTTATCCTCAGAACAACCCTGGAAAGCTGGTACTATTGTTATCCTCATTTTACAGATGAGGAAACAGAGGCAGATAGAAGTTAAGTGACTTAGCCAGGGTTACAAGTTAATTGAGTGCATGTGCACAGCCACTTGGTCATTCAAAGGATTAAATATGAATAAAATCCTCAGCACAAAAGAACAATTAGGAAATCCACGAATTGTGATTCTGTTAAGATTTCTGCCTTTAGGACAGCTCTGAAGACAAAAAAAAATATATTGGCATGAAATCTCTGGTGAAATTCTAATCCCCTTGGGAAAATGTAAATGGATAGCTGGGTTGCCCAATGGATAGAGCATAGAGCCTGGAATCAGGAAGACCTGAATTCAAACCTGATCTTAGACACTTACTAGCCATGCGACCCTGTACAAGTCTCTTAACCCTGTTTGCCTCATTTCTTCATCTGTAAAATAAACTGAAGGAGTAAATAACTGAAGTACTTTTGTCAAGAAAGGCCCAAATGGGATCACAAATAGTCTGACACAACTGAACAACAACAATAATGAAGTAAAGCTTCTAATTAAACAATTAGCTCTAGGAGTAGAAGTAAAAATAGAAACACTTCACAATTTACTAAAATGAGATGTATTCAGTTTTCAGTCCTGATACTTCTTTTTCCATGTGCACATTGTGGAATTTAGGTTGGCCCCCAGCTGGAATCAGCAAACCCATTTCTCCCATAGCAGGGAAGTACACAAACAGGTCAACGGTTCTATTTCTGTTGCAAGTGGCACTGACCATTTTTAGAGGCACCAACATATGTCAACCACAGGGCAGCTCTTTTATAGACTATGAGTGCTCACAATATTCCCTTGGTATTAAGTTTATAAAAAAGAATGCTATCTAGGTTTTGTTAATCAATCAATGGGATTAACATTAATTAATACAGTGGTTTGCCTTTGCCTTCCCCAGCTCATTTTGTAGATATAGAAACTAAGACAAACAGTTAAGTGACTTGCCCAGGGTCACACAGCTAGGATTTGAGACCAGATTTGAACTCAGGTCTTCTTGACTCCAGGCTTTATGCCTACTATGTGCTAATGTAGCAGCAAGCACCCCAGCATCCCCAGAGTAGCTGCCAACACAGGTTCTTAGATCTGCTTTTGTAAAGGGAAAGCAACTCAAAATGGGTTAACAAGTTTACTTTAATCAAACATATATTACCTAGTTCAGGGGAAAATGCCAGCATCCCAAACTTCAGAGCATACAGACAGTAGTTTCAAAACAGAGAAACAAACAGATTAAGCAGACAGGCTTCCAAACTGTCCAACCACTACATCAATACCAAATCACAGTTACCAGAGAGGGAAGCATCAACATCTGGGTTTTCAAAGCCAGGGGGCTCTCAACAGCTGCCCAGAGGCTCATCTGGTCAAATCACACAACATTTCTCAAAGTGAGCCCCAAAGCCTCACATCAGGAATTATATAGCCTTCTCCTGGGTCAGAGAATGTAACCACCCTCTTGACCCCCTGCCCAATCACACAGAATCAAGATGTGGTCATTCCTGAAAACCAAGCCTCCTACCACAGGCTCCATGTGAGCACATTCAGCCTATAGGGGGCAGAGTATATTTTCAAATTAAAGGTTCTCAGAGTCACTTAAGCCAATCAAAGGGCCTAGGGGCAAGGAAGATCTTCAAATCTTCATTTCCATTACAGCTAAGCAATGTGTTAAGAACTAGGGGGGAAAGAAAGAAAACATTCCCTCCTCTCAAAGAACTCATAGTCTAATGGGAGAGATGTTTATAGACATAGCATTCCAAGATATTTTCTTGGATTGTTTTGTTGTAATCATCAAAAAATTTCAGTTTACTTATAAGGCATAAAGGGGACTCTTTGTCTTGTTTGTTGTACATTTCTTTCCCTCTTAATTGAAGACAATGTTGACTAAGTACTTTCCATGGAAGAGCTACTCATCTTGAAATTTGAGTCTCCTGGTTCTCCAAGCTTACTTCATAAGCTATGCATGAAGAATTCTGGGAACAGAAGCTACTTCTATGAGAGCAAGGTTACACCAGTAACAGCAAGGTGGATACAATGATATGGTCTTCTTAATCAATATTCAGGATCACTTGGATTACCTCTACTTTTCTATGTAAGCAAGTTTGTTGCCTGTATTCTAGAAGGGAGATCTTTAGCAACTACTCCAAGTTAGACATTTAATTCAGGTATTAACAAAAATGTTTGCTTTTTTAACATGCCCCCAAAATAGAGAATTGCAGTAGTTTTTACTATGTGCAAATAACTGCTAGGTGTTGGGGGGTATAGAGTTCTTTTATTTTTGCTTTTTTTGGAGGGGGGAAGGCAGAGCAATAGGGGTTTAGTGACTTGCCCAAGGTCACATGGCTAGTAAGTGTTAAATGTCTGACTCTGGATTTGAATTCAGATCCTCCTTATTCCAGGGCCGGTGCTTTATTCACTGCACCACCTAGCCACCCCTGTCCATTTTTAAAAAATGAAACAGCCCTTTCCCTTGAGGAAATTCCACTCTACAGAAGAGACAACAAGTGGATATGCAAAATGCATATGTATATACATATGTATACATATATCTAATACATGTATACAACACTATACAACACATGTGCAAAAATACACACACCATATACATAGAGAGAGGGAACAAAATAAGCATTTACATAATATTCATTATGTACCAGGAACTGTGCTAAATGCTTCACAAATTTTATCTCATTTGACCATATACATACACATAAATAAAGACACATAATATACATATACATGTGTCTCAGATGATATAGAGTTGATAGATGATAAATATCACTAAGGCTATATTAATACATGCATATGTTCATCTGCATATACATACATATGTGTATGTTTCCAAATATGAGTATGTTTATGTTTCCATATGTGAGTATGTGTATATCCATAGAGTAAAAAGAGAATGAATATAAAAACGATAATGGAGTGTAGGAGGTAGGGTACTAGTATTTGCAGAGAATTTAAAAAAATATTCATGTAGAAAGTGAAGCTTGAATCATGTTTCAAAGGAAAAGAAGTATTCTATGAAGGGAGATTGAGTAGGGTATCTAGTTCGGGCAATTAAAATAGCCAATGCACAAGTACAAAATTGAAAGACAGAGTTCCGTGTATATAAAACAGCTGAATATTTAGCTGAGTTGAATTGTAGGATTTTTGGAAGGGCAAAAATATCTGAAGCAATTGGAATGCTAGACTCTTGTCTTTTGCCATCTGGCTCCAAGCACAGAATCTAGTAAATGGTAAAACTCTCAAGAGATGTTGGTTGATTGATTCATAAGTTGAAGGACTGACTGATTCTTTGTAATTACTATTTCCCCATCAGTCATTCCTTGACCTCATTTTTCCCATTAGTCTCAGTCAACATTTAGTAAGCCATCACTATTAAGATATAGCTTTGGTCTACTGGAAAAAGTCCAGGACTTGGAGACAACTTTCTGCTCTATGTAAAGCCTCAATGAACTTGGGTGGGGGACATAGCTTCGCTGAATTGTGGCTCCCCATCTGTAAAATGGGAAAGGTAGTTGTTACTCCTTAAATTACCTCAGATCTATTCACATGTGATCAAATGTTATAAAGGTTGGACAGATCATCATGGAGTCAAGAAGACTTGACTTTACATTCTGCCTCTTATTCATACTAAATGACCACAGAAGAATCACTTTTTCTGTCATTTAATTAATTTATGTAGCACTAGTAGATTGATAGATGCAGGCCACTCTTTGGAATAAGTGCAGGTATTTTCCCCTGGGTTCAAATGAAGTTTCAGACACCTATTAGCTATATGACCCATGTAAAGTCACTTAACTATTATCTGCCTCAATTTTCTCCATTTTCTGTAAATGGGAATAATGGGAACACTTTTTTCAAGGGTTTTTGTGATGATTAAATGCTATTATATTGTAAAGCATTTAGTAAACTTAAAATGTTAGATAATGCTAGTTTATTGTTATTACTATTACCATGATATTAATGATGCAGAGGAGGAGGAGGATACTGAGGAGTAGGAAGAAACTGGTCTTGGACCTAGGCATCCCAGACTCTGAGCCCAAATTTCCATCCACCATAAAGAGTTTTTGAGATGACCAACTTTGATATACTGGACTCATCTCAGCAATGCAGGGTTATAAGTCAACCCCAAAAGATTCATGATGGGGAGAGATGTCTACATTCAGAGAAAGAACTAGAAAGAACAGAGTTTGAATCCAGATTGAAGCAAACTACCTGCTCTTTTTCTTTTTCTTGTTTGGTTTTGTCTCCTCTTTCCCATTATTCATTCCATCTGACACAATCCTTTTTTATAACCTGACTAATGTCTAATGTGAAAGTATTTGCTGATACTATACTTGATTGTATGCTGCCATTGTAGAGGGGAGAGGAGGAGGGAGAGAAAATTTGAAACTCAAGGAATTGTGGAACTTAATCTTGCTAATTAAAAGTAAACAAACAAATTAATAAAGACCAAAAATTAAAAAAAAACAGTCTTTGATAGATAAGTATAAGGTAATCTATTAGGAACAAAATCTTAAAAATGGAAGTAACTATAGAGGTAATCTAGCCCAAGTCCCTTATTTCCCAGATAAGAAAACTAAGGTATAAATGTAAAGCTTAGATCCAAACTCAGATCCTATGGTACCATCTGAAATCCATCATATGTTCCATTGTACCATGATGCTTAAACTCCAAACTCAGTGTTCTTTCATAGAGTTAGAACTGAAAGAGACCTTAGGGGTCTTTGAGTCTAATATCCATACATTACAGAGAAGTAAAATGAGCCTCAGAGATATTAAATGACTTTCACAGGGTAACAATGACTAAGAATCTGAGGCAGGGTTTGAAGTCAGGTCTTTGCTGACTAACCATTCTGTCCACTATAGCAGATTCTCTCTCTTTCAATATCACAGTGAAATGCCCACCCCTCCCCACTCACAACAAGCCAACATCAATTACTCCAGGCTAATGACAGAACATCTTAAAGTAACAGAAGTTAAGGACAAGTTATAACAGTGATATAACCAAAATGCCATTAAACTGTAAGATATGAAGTTAAAATACCACTCAAAAAGGAGGAGGAGCAGGCATAGGTGTTGGTAGAAGTGTAGATCACAGTAAACACTGAAATACAGAAAGAGAAATCAGGAGTTCAAATCAGAGATTTGTTGGAACAAGCCAAGAGGCCACAGAGACAAAGGAAGAAGCAACCAAGTGGAGAGAAACCAGAAAACTGAAAGATGGCCTTGATGTCAGTATATACCCTGGGGGTGCATCCTTTAGCATGAGCTTGCCTGTGCCAGTCATATACCGATTTTAAAGAAAAGAACTTTTAGAGACTCACCCGAGGAGTTTTAGATACTTAAAAAAATGAAACCCATTATAGCTGAGGGTCAGGTTTGCTTTTAGCTACTTTGCAGCTGCTCCCAGACTGCAGGAATCTGCAGGTCAGAAGTTCATAGTCACTGTGCCAGGAGCTAACATCGTGCCTGATGCCAGATGCTCGAAACTTCTTTTATTTCTGTAGATAGGGAAGGGTAAGCATCTTCTCATATGGTTAAAGCTTCACTCAGGGACAAAACAACCCAATAAATTAAATTTATTGGACTAAAGGAATACGGGAGCAGCTTGTTACATATAGAATGGATACTAAACTTGAGTAGCTCTGCCCTTCCATTGGCCATCCAACTTGCAAGTGACTGGGAATGACAGCAAAGACAATTGGTGTTTCATAAGCATTAGGTTTTTAAGGTATTTTAGATAGTAACCTCTTATTTTATTTGAGCCACATAACAGCCCCATGTGGTAAGTAATAAAGGTATTACAAACCACATATTAGAGATCAGATAAAGAAATAACAATAATAATGATGGTGACCAACATGTGTAAAGAGTGTAAGGTTTGCCAAGCAATGCATACATATATGTGTGTATGCATATAGATAGTGTGTATATAGATAGTGTATAGTATATACATACATGTGTTTATGCATACATATATACATATATATGTATTTTATCCTCATAACATATATCTTGAGTGGTAGGTCTTATCATTATGCTCATTTTACAGAATAGGAAACCAAGGCTAAGAGAAGATAAGTAACACAGGTAGCAAGTGTTTGATGCAGGGTTCCAACTCAAGTTCTATTCACTCCAAGTCCAGCACTCTATCTATCCACTGTGCCACTCAGCCAATCAGAGAAGCCAAGTGACCTACTCAAGGAGATGGTCAGAGGCAGACTCTAAATGCAGATTTTCTAAACTATGAATCTATTGCTCTATTTATGAGCAGATCTATGTGATCCTGACTCTCCAGAGGGAGGAGATTGGGGGCTTGTTGGTATTAGTCATTCATATCCAACTCTTCATGACCCCATTTGGGGTTTTCTTAGCAAAGACAATGGAGTGGTTTGCCATTTTCTTCTTGAGCTCATTTTACATATGAGGGAACTGAGGTAAGCAGGGTTAAGCGACTTCCTCAGGGTCACATAGCTAGCAAGTGTGTGAGGCCAGGTTTGAACTCATGAAGATGAGCCTTTCTGACTCCAGGCCTGGTGCTCTATCCACTGACACAAGTAGCTGAGACAATGTATGACAAAAGGAAAGGGGTGGGTCTCAGGATCTGCATTTGAATCCTGCCTTGCTTATTACCTATACTTAGCTTCAACTTCTTTAACTGCAAGATGAATAGATTGGACTAGATCGTTTCCTTGCTTCACACCAGTTGTAAATACATTCTATTTACATTCCTACATGGAAAAACAATAACTATGACTGATGAAACCTTCCTCATTATGAAAATAATTGAAGAAGAGTATATGGGCATATGAATACATATGTGAATGTATGTATATATGCTTACAGGTATAAATGGATAGAGGGCACAGGTTGAATTTGGTGGGAAGGGATGATACTTAAGGGGTGAAGTTAAGAGGTAAGAGAGGAAAGAGGCAAGAGGAGATGGGGAGAGACAGGGTAGGGTAAACTATCTCATGTAGAAGAGGCAAGGGGAAGTGGCTGCAGGGGAGGGGAAGAACAGGAAGACAAAAAGGCAAAACCATATTCTCATTGAATTTGGCTCGGGGAGAGAATGACATACATACTAAATGGGATATCTCACCCTGCAGGCGAGTAGGGGGAACAGGGATGAGAGAGGGGGATGATGGAGAGGAGGGCATTCTGGGAGGAGGGGTGTTGGAAGTACCCACTTTCGAAGAGGGACAGGATTAAAGTAGGGAATGGACCAGGTGGGGGTGGGATGGGTGGGAGTGAAATATAAGCAGTCTTTTATAATATATCTATTATGGTAATGTTTTGCATAGCTATACATGTACAACACATACTGAATAGCTTATCTTCCCAGAGGGAGTGGGTGACAAGGGAGGAAGGGAATGGATCTGAAATTTGAAGTTTTAAAATTAAATGTTTCAAATGTATATAAATATTATTATTAATACTATTTTGCATGTAATTGGAAGATAAGATGTACAGGCATTGGGGCACAGAGATTCACCTTGTCCTAATGGCAAAGTAGAAGGGGGTATGGGAGAAGATATGGGAGAAAGCAGATTGGATGAGGGGATATCTTGTGGGACTGCTATTCTAGGGTGGTGGGTAGGGGAAAAATGGGGAAAAATTGTAACTAAAAATCTGGCGGAAATGAATGATGTAAACCAGAAGTTAATAAAGCATTTGTTAAAATAAAAAAAAATTTAAAAATTAAAAAAAATGTACCAGATAGATATTAAGGGCTACTGGAGTTGAGAAGAACAAGACATTGATTACCTTGGGCTGTGATGGATAAAGAGTGTTTCACAGGGGAAGTGGAAACTGAACAGAACACTGAAGCAAGGATAGAATTCAGATAAGTTGAGAGGATGAAAGAATATGAAAAACCACTTAGCCTAAGGTAAGACTAACTGCTTAATCACAAAACTCTACCATGTCTATTGAAAGTCATTAGCTAAGGCCTACCAAGACTTTCTGGCCTTGAAGGCCTTAACTGATTAAGAACAACAGTCAATCAGTCAGGTAGTTGGACTCTTCTTATATCCTTCTCATGTGCCAGGCACTATGCTAGTGCTGAGGATACAAAAAAAGCTTAAAAGGAATTATTGCTCTCAAGGAACTCAAAGTCCAACAGAAGGGGAGGGACATGCGAATAACTGAACAAACAAAACAGGATACCTTGAAAATAACTATCAGTGGGAAGACAAAAAGGCAACTAGGTGAAAAGGTGGAGAGAGCACTGGGTTTGGAATCAAGAAGACTTATCTTCATGAGTTCAAATATAACTTCAGACTCTGTTACTTAACCCTATATGCCTCAGTTCTTCATCTATAAAATGAACTGAAGGGCAGCTAGGTGGCTCAGTGAGTAGAGCGCCGGCCCTGGAGTCAGAAGGACCTGAGCTCGGATCCGGCCTCAGACACTTAACCCACACAAACAAAAACCTAGCCGTGTGACCTTGGGCAAGTTACTTAACCCCAATTGCCCTAAAAGGGGCGGCTAGGTGGCGCAGTGAGTAAGAGTGCCGGCCTCAGAGTTGGGATGACCCGAGATCGAATCCGGCCTCAGAAAATGAGCACCCACACACAAATAATGACTAGCCGTGTAACCTTGAGCAAGTTACTTAACCCCAACTGCTTTAAAAAAAAAATGAACTGAAGAAAGAAATGACAAACCAATCCAATAACTGTAAAAAAACCTCAAAATGGCTCCTGCACAGTCAGAAACAACTGAAATGGCTGAAAAACAACAACAATGGGAAGATAATAGAATTAAGAGGGGCTAAGAAAGGCTTCCCATTGAAGACGGATTGTTTGTTGGGGCTTGAAGGAAGCCAAATAAGCCAAGAAGTGTAAATGAGGAGGGAAAATATTCTGAGCATGGGGGACAGTCATTTAAAATTTCCAGAGTTAGGAGATGGAATGCTGTGTTCAAAGAGGATCAAGGAGGCTAGAATTACTGGATCAAAGCATATATGAGATGGAGGTTTAAGGAATAAAAAGACTGGAAAGGTAGGGGTGAGGTTGCAGGTTATGAAGTGTTTTGAATTCTAAACAGGACTTTATATTTAGTCCTGAAGATGAAAGGGGACACCGGAATTAAAGCATAAGGAGCTTTCCTCCTCTCTCTATCAGATTCCTCCCACCAACAATGGTGCAGTAGCATTTGGGGAAAGTGTTTTTCAGGGTAGCGGCATTCATACTCATGAGCCATTGGCATGTGCCTCAGCACCACTTTCATAACCACTCTAGCCTCCCTTCCAACTCATAGCCTAAACTGAAATGCCTTAGGGTAAGGGGGGGAAGGGGAGGTGGAGAAATAGCCAAAATGATAATAAACATTTACATAGTGTTCTAAGGTTTGCAAAGCAGTTTTACATATGTTAATTAATCTAATCCTCACAATAGCCCTATGATGTAGGTGTGGTTATAATATCCATTTTAATCATGAGAAAATTTAGGCACTGAGAGATTTAGTCACTTGCCCCTAGTCACACAGAGAGTAAATGACAGAGGTAGGCTTGAAACTGAGGTATTCCTGATTTCAGGGCTTGTGCTCTACCCCCTCTGTCACTTAGTTGCCTAAAAAGAGTTTTGATACTCATGTCCCTAAATTTGATTTATCCATTTATCCTTCATCCCTGAACCATCTCTCTTGAAGGGACTGAAAATCAAAACCAAAATTGTTCCAGCAAACCTTGCTTTATTTAAATTCTCATTAGTAACACTCTTCCCAGATGGGCAAACAGCTGTCCAAAGTGCTGAAGAACTGTTGCTTGTTTTCTTGCCAAAGGTAGCAGCAGCACTTTCTAATGCAATCTGAAACCATTTACAAAGAACACTCCACTTTAAATCTTCTCTGGATGGGCTCACTTCTTCCTCAGAACAATCACTAAATGTCTCAGCTAATTAATTATTCAGTGGTCAAGGAATCAAAGGGCTGAATGCTGTAGCCACTTCATTTTTACAAGAAATGCCTAGACAAACTGAGAAGCCCCAAGGTCTGAGAGCAGAATGCTTGGGAACAAAGTTCCTCTGTATTTTGCATTCAGAGAATGCTTTATCTGTACAGAATCCTTGCAGAAAGCATTCACTCTCCAGACATTTCAATGTTTTAACCTAACGTATTTGTAAATTTCCATCTGAAATGTGAGTTGTCTCTCCTCCAAACTCTGATACAATTGTCTAAATTGTGTAGGCCCAGCTGGTTAACAATATTTTTCTTTTATTGGAGTGGGGATGAAATACATGGATTATTAGTCCACATGAGAATGAGTTTCAGGAACACTAAAACACAGCAAAAACTGACAGCTGGTAAGCCCCCTCCTATGTATTGTTTTAGATACCTCGTTTTTTAAATCTCTTCAATGTATCCTTGTGATCATTCTTGTTTTAGTATATCTCTCCACAACTTCCAAACTGAGTCCTCATTCCTTTTGATAATTGGGAAATTTGGTTCCTACCCTCCCCAGGCCTTGAATATCTATTTTCCACATCATTGATCCAAATATAGACTTACAACCATAACTAACCCTAACCCTTACCAAGACTGGATCCATTTGGTATACTTTACTGCATCATCTTTTTAATTGTCTGTTCATGATTACAAATCCTGTCTCATCAGTCAAGCTCCATGAGGAAAAGTGTCCTCTGCCATCCTTGTATCTTCTAATGAGGTCAAGCACATATGAGTTATTTAGTAGAATTACAGAATTTCAGAGTTAGAAGGAACTTTGAAAATCACCTAGTCTACATCATTTCTAAATTAGAATCCCCTCTCGAATCTTTAATTGAGGACTAATAGTGAGAAAGCACCAAACACCTTTCTAGACAGCCTTTATACTCTATTTTTGTTGTCATTTTTCAGTTGTGCCCAACTCTTCCGGATCCCATTTGGGGTTTTCTTGCCAAAAATACTGGAGTGGTTTGCCATTTGTTTCTGTAGCTCATTTTACACATGAGAAACTGAGGCAAGGAAGGTCACACAGCTAGTAGGTATATAAGCCAGATTTGAATTAAGGAAGATTAGTTTTCCTGACTCCAACACTCTATGCACTGTACCACCTGGATGCTCTATTCTAAGATATCTCTAATTTTCAGGAAACATATTCTTACATCAAAGCTGAAATTGATCTCTTTGTAATTTATATCTATTATTCTTAGTTCTGTCTTGTAGAACCAAGAAGAACAAAATGAATCCTTCTGCCCTATGATTAGTCTTCATATACTTGAAGGTAGCTATCAAGATCTTTCCAAAGTCTCTGCTTCTCTGAATTAAATACCCCAAGTGCTTTCAATGAACATAATTATATAATGTGAATTTAATACCCTTCACCATGCTGGTTATCCTTCTCCCGTTGCTTGCTTGCTTGCTTGTTAATATCCCCCTAAATGTTATGCTCAGAAATTAATATAATTCTCCAAATGTGATCTGATGGTCAAAAAGTATAGAAGGGTTTCATTTTCTTATTAGTGGATGGTATGCCACTATTGATATAACCTAGGATTTCATTAACTTTCTTGTTTGTTCTATCACATTTTGCTGCTCTTGCTGAACTTGCAGCACAGTGAATTCCTAGATCTTTTGTCAGATGAATTGTTATCCACTTATGCACTTCCTATCTTGTGTTTGTAGACTTGATTTGAGGACCTGTGTAGGGCTTCATTTTTATCCCTCTTAAATTTAATTTCAATTGAGCCAAATGTCCTAACCTGTCATGACATTTTTGAATTCTATGTGTTAACCATCCATCCATCCATAAATTAAATAAATATAACTTCTGTCCCTTTTTCAAGTAATTTAGAAAATTGTTAAACAGTATTGGAAAAAACAAGGATTCCTGGAAAACTCCATTGGAGAAGGTCTTCCATATCATTTTTGGACATTAACAATTAATCTTGGGATCAACTCATTCAACTAGTTGAATCTACCTAATTGTTTTGCCATCTAGTAAGCATTGCTTCATCCTTTCTACAAAAATAGCATAGAAGGAATCAAGAACTTTCATTTGTCCTTTGTGTTTAGTAACCCTTTTGAAAAGAGATAGTTGCTCTATATGATTTGTTCTTCATGAAACTATGCTAGAAAATTGTTATGACTGCTTCCTTTTCTAGATGTAAAGTAACCATCTCTTTTAAGAATACCATTTAGCATTTTGCTAAGGAATTGAAGTCAAGGGCATTGACCTATGATTGACTGACTCTTCCCTTTCTTAAAAATGGAGAAATTTGTACTTCTCCAGTTATTCAGTGCTTTCTTTATAGAGTATCCTTCAAAGATCACTGACAATTGCCTGTCAGTCACACTCGGTCAGTTCTTTAATATGCAAAGGTATAGTATACCTAGGCCTAGTGAGTCAAACTCATCTTGGACAGATAAATGTCATCACTCCCTATCTACAACTCTGCTTGGTTTCAACTCCATATAATAAGAAGCCTCTCCCAGGATAAGGTGATTGCATCTAATTTCATCACTATGCTGCTAAATTAGCCTTGGATACTTAGGCACTTTTTATCTCCTTCATCCTCCACTCCCCTCTGATTTAGAGGGCCAGAAGGTGGAGTATGAAAATCCTTCCTTTATATAGGGAAGAAACTCTTCCAGTTCTACCCATTCTCCATTTGTAGCTCTGCTTGATTCAAAATTTACAGATACATGTTCTTCCTTATCTGGTGCCTTCCCTCCCCCACCCTTCCCTTCCAGCTTCTTTCATTAGAATGTTGTAGCAGCAAGCACCCCAATATCCCCAGGGTGACTGCCAACACAGGTTCTTAGATCTGCTTTTCAAAAGGAAAGCAACTCAAAATGGGTTAACAAGCTTACTTTAATCAAACAAACACACATTACCTAGTTCAGGGGAAAAAGGTCAGCACCGCAAACTTCAGAGTTACAGAACTTACAAATCAAAAAGACAGGCTTCCAAACTGTCCCAACATTACATACATCAATACCAAATCACAGTTACCAGAGAGGGAAGCATCAACATCTGGGTTTTCAAAGCCGGGAGGCTCTCAACAACGGCTTCCCAGAGTCTCATCTGGTCAAATCACACAACACTTCTCAAAGTGAGCCCCAAAGCAAAGCCTCTCCTCAGGGCTTTATAGCCTTCTCTTGGCTCAGAGAATGTAACAACCTCCTTGACCCACTGCCCAATCACAAAGTATCAAGGTGTGGGCTTTCCTGAAAAACAAGCCTCCCACCACAGGCTCCAGGTGCACTTAAGCTAGGGGCAGGGAAGATCTTTAAATTTGCATTTCCATTACAAATGTAAGCTCCTTGAGGGCAGAAACTGTCTTTGTTCTTTTTTTCTAATTTGTACCTTAGCATATTATAAGTACATTATAGGTACTTAATAAATGTTTATTGAATTTAAGTGAAATTATATGCACTTGTGCTTATTTTGTATATCAACTCCATAATATTTATTTTATTTCCTTACCTTAAAGTCCACAGACCTTCCCCATAGGCAAAGAAAAAAAATACAATAAAAGTTGAGCAGTTCCTCTTTACTCTGGCATGTGCTATGATCAATATATCCACCTTGGCTTACCCAGTGGTGGAGTTTCCAAGATATTTTCATGCTCTGCTTTTGTACATCAAATGTGATCTCTGACCACTCATGCTACCAAAACACCCTAAGTCCCTTGATTTCAATTGGGAAAACCTTCACTATTCCTAGATCAGTTGAAATTCTCATACTGTTGTCTTCCAGCCATCTTCATATCATGCCACTGCATGAATATGCCTCTTCTGCCCTTCCACCCAAAGCTCTAGGAACAATAATCAAATACCACCATTGTTGGAAAAGACATGTCAAGTGATTGTTTTATGACTCCATGTAACTTCCCTCTGACTTTCCTGACCAATACACTTCTCTAGTATATGTGTTTTCATCTAATCTCAGAAAACAACCTTCTTAAAGGTAGATAATTTCTTGAATTTTTATTTTTATTGCTTAAATAATACCTTTAAATAGCAAAACTATTAATAATTTCTTATTTATTCATTTCTCCATAACTAACAAAAACTCTTCTCCATTGCTTTTTTCCCAATGTATTTAAAGAAACAACAAATCCCCATTTTGTTATCCTTAAGTTCCATTGTTTGTCTTGGATTATTCTGAACTGTAATATTTCTTATGCTATTCTTTCATGAATATAGCAGGTGTCTGTAGTCTTTCTGCACTTAGATTTCTTGAATTATCTATGTTTTATTTAACATCTAAATTAGCTAGTAAGTTCTCTGTATGTTTGAAACAGCCATTTCAGGCAACATTGCTCTTTCCTCATCATTGGAATTATTTTTCTTTTTATCTTCATAATTTCATTTTGAAAATGCCCAGTCCATTCTCATGTGACTACTGATAAAGAATTTCATTCAGTGAAGTCTTAACTTATCTCTCAAAATCAAGGTTGTGTGTGTCAACTTTCATCTGGTCTATCACAGATTCTCAGTTGGAATAGTCACTTCCCTGTCAAAGTTCCAATAATTTCTATCCTAGTAAACAGTCCTTCTTATCAGTGAGCATTAAATACAGAAAATGTAATTTACCATTGTTTATTGTTCCACCTATTGCAGGATAAAAATTATTACTGAATCAAATCAAGAAGGTATTAACCATGTGCACTTTGTTGGAGGACAGGGGAGAAGAGACAGAAACTGAGAGAGTATTCTACAGTCTATATGAGATTAATTATATATTATCCCTCTACTCCATCTATTCGTGTTCTATTCAAGTGTTATGATTTTTCCCAAACTCCTCATTTATTTCCTCTTCCTTTCCAGGTATAGTGTGGTTTAATGAAAATATTGCTTCTCTATATGCCTCTGTTGATCTCCACCTAATTAGTTTCCATCACACCTCCTGTCTCCCCAGTACACCCATCCCTTGCTTCCTGGATTATTTTAAATAAGGATATCTTCTTAATGAACAATGCCATTCCATTTTATGACTTTACTTATTACTAAATCATATAGAAAACTTAATGCTTCCTGTTTAAAAGAGGGGTGAGGTAAGTAAAACAATGTGAGATGAAGAATAGAGAAGCCTGTTAGTGGAGAAAGGAAATTAAAAATAATATCAATAGGAGGCAGAGTCAAGATGGAAGAGAAAAGACAGGGATTTGCCTGTGTTCTCCCCAAACTCCTCCAAATACCCTTAAAAATTGACTTTAAACAAATTCTAGAGCAGCCTAACCCACAAAGAGACAGAGTGAAACAAATTTCTAGCGCAAGACAACCAGAAGGATTGACAGGAAATGTGTGTTGCACCAGGCTGAGAGAGGAGCAATATTCAGTACGGGCCACACCTGCACAAACCAGGCCCAAGAAAACCTGGAGCAGGCTGAGTCACCGGCAGCTTTGGCAGTTTCCAAATTTTTCAGGCCACAAATGTCGAGGACAACTTAGAAGATCAGTAGGAAAGGTCTGTATGACCTGGGTAAGAAAGGAGCACAGTCCAACCCTGGCCCCAGAAAACCAGGAGTAGGCCTTGGGAATGACTGAATCAGAAACAGCACAGGGCACCACAGTGGCTGCCTCCGTGGCTCTCATCTCACAAATGTTAAGAGAAATAATCAACTGGCAGAAAGGGATTACATGAGTCTCTTCACTAGCACTCAGGCAGGACTCTATTGTTTTGTCCATACTTGGATCTGGATGGCAGTCCTGGTTGGCATTCCTGGGGGAAGGAAGAGAACTGGCATAGTGGAGCTTGTGGCAGCAGTAGAGAGAGGATGGTCCTCATTATTTGAGAGTAGAAAAGAATGCTTGTGGTCACTCACAGATAAGAGCACAGGCAGGTGAGGAGTAAATAACTCTCCTTAGGTCACGTCCCCCTTGGAAGAACTGAACATGTATTTCTAAGTATCTCTAAAGACAGTTGTACAAAAGCATTAGCACAGTTCACCCTCCATACTGAAACTGGAGCCATAATTTAACAAAGACCTAAAAAGTCAAATAATAGATTTGGAAAATGAGCAAAAAAAGGGAAAAACACCTCAAACTACAGAAACTTACTTTGGTGATCAGGAAGATCAAAATATAGACTTAATAGAAGACAACAAAGTCAAAGCCCTTAATCCAAAGTCTCCAAGAAAAATATAAATTGGTCTCAGGTCATGGGAGATCTCATAAATGACTTTGAAAGCCAAGTAAGAGAATTGAAGGAAAAATTGGGAAGAGAAATGAAAGTGATGCAAGAAAATCATGAAAAAATTATCAAAGCTTGGTAAAGGAGACTCAAAAAAAAATACAAAAGAAAATAGCACCTTAAAAAAATAGAAGAGATCAAATGGCAAAAGTGATCCAAAAAGGCAACAAAGAGAAGACTGCCTTAAAAAGCAAAATTGGCCAAATTGGAAAAGGAGGTCCAAAAGCTCACTAAAGAATTGGATTGGGGGAGCCCCAGCACCCACAGAACGACAAAGAGAAGCTAACCTCCCTCTGAGGACAGCCCAGCAGCCCTGAAGGAAGGACCAGCACAGCACAATGGGAGCCATCAGAGCGCAGGCAGCCAAGCAGAGCCCAGGTCCCAGTGAGCCAAGGTTTTAGCCCCAGGGTGGCAGGGCAATCAGCTGGCTGGAGAGACCCCAGAACACCAGCAGCTGTGGCGATTCCAGAATTATCAACATAGACATGACTAGGACAAAGTAAGAGGTTAGTGTCCTATGGATTTGGGACCAGTATTTGGGGAATGCGTCGGCTCCCTCCCCTGGGGGCTAGAAGCTGCTGAGGAGACACGCCATTTTGTAGTTTTCAAAGGCAGCTCCAGCTCCTGGCCTGCAAATTGTAGGGAGATCCAGCGATCAGTCTTGGGGGGTAATCTCTCTTGCTTTAACCTCTCTGGATCTGGATTGTGATCTAGGGTGGAAGTCATGGGTGGGTTTACAGCTTGCCAGAAACGGAAGTTGCCCCCCACACGTTCGGGACGAAAATTCCTCTATCTGGCCTTAAAGCCATAGTGTGGCAACAAGCCCAAAAGTCAGGTAATCAAGTGGCAACATGCCAAGGCAAAGGAAACAGAAAAATGCTACCCTAGACTCCTATTTTGGGGGCATAGAGCGGGAAAAGGACTGTGAGGTCAGAAGTCCTGCTCCAAAAGCCCCAGGGGAAAACATGAGCGGGGTGCAGGCCATAGAGGACCTTAAGAAGGACTTTAAAAATCAAATAAGAGAAGTGGAGGAAAAATTGGAAAGAGAAATGAGAAGGATGCAGGAAAAGTATGAAATGAGGGTCAACAGCCTGACTGAGGAAAACAACACCTAAAAAATAGACTAACTCAAATGGCAAAGGAGGCCCAAAAGGGCAACGAGGAGAAGAATGCCTTAAAAAGTCGAATTTCCAGATGGAAAAAGAATCTCAAAAGTTCACTGAGGACATTCATTCCTTCAGAGTTAGACTGGAGCAAATGGAAGCTAATGACTTTATGAGAAATCAAGATGCTGTCAAGCAGACCAAACAAATGAAAGATTAGAAGGCAATGTGAAATATCCCATGGGAAAAACCACTGACCTGGAAAATAGATACAGGAGAGACAATTTAAAAATTATTGGACTACCTGAAAGCCATGATCAAATAAAGAACCTAGAAATCACCCTTCAAGAAATTCTCAAGGAAAATTGCCCTGATGTTTTAGATCCAGAGGGCAAAATAGAGGTTGAAAGAATCCACAGATCACCTCCTGAAAAAGATCCCAAAAAGAAAACTCCCAGGAATATTATAGCCAGGTTCCAGAATCCCCAGATCAAGGAGAAAATACTACAAGCAGCCAGGAAGAAACAATTTCAATATTGTGGAAACACAATCAGAATAGCCCAGGAGCTGGCAGCTTCTACACTGAGGGATCGAAGGGCATGGAATATGATATTCCAGAGGGCAAAAGAGCTGGGAATGAACCCAAGGGTCACCTACCCAGCAAAACTGAGTATTTTGTTTCAGGGGAAAATATGGTCATTCAGTGGAATAGAGGACTTTCAAGCATTCTTGAGGAAAAAACCAGAATTGAATAGAAAATTTAACATCCAGACACAAGAAGCAAGACATGCCTGAGAAGGTAATCAGGGAAAAGAAATCAAAAGGAACTTATCAAAGTTGAACTATTTACATTCCTATGTGGAAAAACAATAACTGAGTGATGATATCTTTCTCACTATGAAAATAATGGAAGAAGGGTATGTGGTCATATGAATACATATGTGAATGTGTGTGTATATGGATAGAGGGCATAGGTTGAATTTTTTGGGAAGGGAGAATACTCAAGGGATGAAATTATGAGCTGAGAGAGGAAAGTGGCAAGAGGAGATGGGGAAAGACAGGGTAGGGTAAACTATCTCATGTAGAAAAAGCAAGGGGAAGTGGTTTCAAGGGAGGGGGAGAATAGGAAGGAAAAAAAGGCAAATCTACATTCTCATTGAATTTGATTCAGGGACAGAATGACATACAGACTAAATGGGATATCTCAACCTGCAGCAGAATAGGGGGAAGGGGGATGAGAGGAGGGATGATGGATGGGAGGGCATCCTTGGGGTGAAGGGAGGTTGGAAGTACCCACTATAGAAGAGGGACAGGAACATGTAGAGAATGGACCAGGTGGGGGGTGGGATGAGTGGGAGGGAATTATAAGCAGCCTTGTACAATATATCTACTATGATAATGTTTTGCATAGCTAAACATGTACAACATATACTGAATTACTTATCTCCCAAGAGGGAATGGGTGACAAGGGAGGAAGGAAATGGATCTGAAATTTGAGGTCTTAAGATTAAATGTTTCAAATATATATAAATACTATTATTAATACTATTTTGCTTATAATTGGGAGATAACACAAAAGCTGGTGGAAATGAATGATGTAAAACAGAAGTTAATAAAGCATTTGTTTAAAAAAAAAGAGGAGATGGGGAGAGACAGGGTAGGGTAAACTATCTCATGTAGAAGAAGCAAGGGGAAGTGGTTGCAAGGGAGGGGGAGAATAGGAAGGCAAAAAGGCAAAACCACATTCTCATTGAATTTGGTTCAGGGAGAGAATGACATACATACTAAATGGGATATCTCAACCTGCAGCAGAATAGGGGGAAGGGGGATGAGAGGAGGGATGATGGATGGGAAGGCATCCTTGGGGGGAGGGGAGGTTGGAAGTACCCACTATAGAAGAGGGACAGGATCATGTAGGGAATGGACCAGGTGGGGGGTAGGATGAGTGGGAGGGAATTATAAGCAGCCTTGTACAATATATCTACTATGATAATGTTTTGCATAGCTAGACATGTACAACATATACTGAATTACTTATCTCCCCAGAGGGAATGGGTGACAAGGGAGGAAGGAAATGGATCTGAAATTCGAGGTCTTAACATTAAATGTTTCAAATATGTATAAATACTATTATTAATACTCTTTTGCTTATAATTGGGAGATAAGATGTGCAGGCATTGGGACACAAAGATTCACCTTCCTCTAATGGAAAAGTCGAAGGGGGTATGGGGGAAGGTATGGGAGAGAGCAGATGGGAGGAAGTGATATCTTGTGGGACTGCTATTCTGGGAGGTTGGGTAGGGGAATAATGGGGGGAAAATGATTGTAACTCAAAATCTGGCAGAAATGAATGATGTAAAACGGAAGTTAATAAAGCATTTGTTTAAAAAAAATTAAAAAAAAAAAGAATTGGATTGGGGGGATGGTGTATGTGGAGACAAGATGGTGGAGTAGAAACAGCACTTCCAAGGTGCTCTCCCCACAAACCAATTCCAAACCATGTTAAAGGGGTCTCTGAACAACTTCTTGAGCCCCAGCAACCACAGAACAACACAGAGAAGCTAACCTCCAGCTGAGGACAGCCAAGCAGCACTGGAGGGAGAGGCCAGCTGCAGTGCTCTGGGAGCCAACAGCACAGCAAGAGGGGAGCAGAGCCCATATCCACTTGAGTTGTGGTTTTAGCCCCAGGCAGGTGGGCCAGCAGCTGGCTGGAGCGACCCCAGAACAACAGCAGCTGTGAGGATGTCAGAATTATCAACACAGACATGCCTAGGACAAAGTGAGAGGTTAGTGCCCTATGGACTCTGGGACAAGTATTTGGGGAATGTGTTGGCTTCCTCCCCTAGGGGCTAGAAACTGTTGAGGAGACACTCACCATTTTTCAGCATCAGTGACAGCATCAGCTCCTAGCCTTCGAAGTGTAGGGAGATCCACCAATCAGTCTTGGGGGTTACTCACTCTTTCTTTAACCTGCTTGGATCTGGATTGTGATCTGGGGGTGGGATAGGGGAGGTCTGAGGTGGGTATCCAACTTGCCAGAGCGTGTGGCGGCTTTACAGAGGCCACCCAACTGCGGAAGTTGTGAAGACCCCAATGTTTGGGATGGAAGCTCTCCTGTCTGGAGGCAGAAGCCCACTGTAGCAACAAGCCGAAAAAAGTAAAGTAATTAAGTGGTAACATGCCTAGGCAAAGGAAACAAAATAAAAAGAAAAATGCAACATTAGACTCCTATTTTGGGGGCAAAGAGGATCAAAGCATGGGTCAGGAGGAGGACTGTGATGTCAGAAATCCTGCTCCAAAAGCCCCACAGGAAAATATGAGCAGGTTACAGGTCATAGAGCACCTTAAGAAGGAATTTAAAAATCAAATAAGAGAAGTGGACGAAAAATTGGGAAGAGAAATGAGAAAGATGCAGGAAAAGTATGAAATGAAGGTCAACAGCCTGACTGAGGAAAACAACACCTTAAAAAATAAACTAACTCAAATGGCAAAGGAGGCCCAAAGGGGCAATGAGGAGAAGAATGCCTTAAAAACCCGAATTTGCCAGATGGAAAAAGAATCTCAAAAGCTCACTGAGGAGGTCCATTCCTTCAGAGCTAGACTGGATCAAATGGAAGCTAATGACTTTATGAGAAATCAAGACACTGTTAAACAGATCCAAACAAATGAAAGAATAGAAGGCAATGTGAAATATCTCATGGGAAAAACCACTGACCTGGAAAATAGATCCAGGAGAGATAATTTAAAAATTATTGGACCACTTGAAAGCCATGATCAAAGAAAGAACCTAGAAATCACCCTTCAAGAAATTCTCAAGGAAAATTGCCCTGATGTGTTAGGCCCAGAGGGCAAAATAGAGGTTGAAAGAATCCATAGATCACCTCCTGGAAAAGATCCCAAAAAGAAAACTCCCAGGAATATTATTGCCAGGTTCCAGGGCATGGAATATGATATTCCAGATGTCAAAAGAGCTGGGATTAAAACCGAGAATCACCTACCCAGCAAAACTGTGTATTTTGTTTCAGGAGAAAATATGGTCATTCAGTGGAATAGAGGACTTTCAAGCATTCTTGAGGAAAAAAACAGAGTTGAATAGAAAATTTGACATTTAGATACAAGAAGCAAGAGATGCCTGAGAAGGTAATCAGGGAAAAGAAATCAAAAGGAAATTATCAAAGTTTATTTACATTCCTACATGGAAAAACAATAACTGTGACTGATGAAACCTTTCTCAGTATGAAAATAACGGAAGAAGGGTATATGGGCATATGAATACATATGTGAGTGTGTGTATATATGTTTACAGTTATATATGGACAGAAGGTACAGGTTGAATTTGGTGGGAAGGGATGATACTTAAGGGGTGAATTTAAGAGGTGAGAGAGGAAAGTGGCAAGGGGAGATGGGGAGAGACAGGGTAGGGTAAACTATCTCATGTAGAAGAGGCAAGGGGAAGTAGTTGCAGGGGAGGGGAAGAACAGGAAGGCAAAAAGGAAAAACCATATTCTCATTGACTTTGGCTCAAGGAGGGAATGACATACATACTAAATGGGATATCTCACCCTGCAGGGGAATAGGGGGAAGGGGATGAGAGGTGGTATGATGGAGGGGGGGTATTCTGGGGGGAAGGGAGGTTGGAAGTACCCACTATCAAAGAAGGATAGGATCAAAGTAGGGAATGGATCAGGTGTGGGGTAGGATGGGTGGGAGGGAAATATAGTCAGTCTTTTACAATATATCTACTATGGTAATGTTTTCCATAGCTATACATATACAACACTTACTGAACTGCTTATCTTCCCAGAGGGAGTGTGTCACAAGGGAGGGAGGGAAGGGATCTGAAATTCGAGGTTTTAAAATTACATGTTTCAAATATATATAAATACTATTATTAATACTATTTTGCATGTAATTGGGAAATAAGATGTGCAGGCATTGGGGCACAGAGACTCACCTCTCTCTAATGGTAAAGTCGAAGGGGGTATGGGAGAAGATATGGGAGAGAGCAGATTGGATGAGGGGATATCTTGGGACTGGTATTCTGTGGTGGTGGGCAGGGGAAAATGGGGGAAAATGTAACTCAAAATCTGGTGGAAATGAATGATGGAAACCAGAAATTAATAAAGCATTTGTTTAAAAAAACTTACAAATATTAACTCAACTCTAGAAAGCAGGTAATATTATTTTCTCCATTTTACAATTGAGGAAACTGACACAGATGAAGGTTAAGAGACTTACTCAAGGTCACACAGCTATCGAGTATATTAGACTGAATTGTAACTCATCTCATGACTCAATGTCCAGTTCCCTAATTACTGGATTGCCTAATAATAATTTCAGGATGCAGAGAACACTAATAAATGGGGGAGTCAGAAATGTTTCACACGGATGTCCATTAAGCTGAATTTTGAAAGAATCTAGGTTCGAATATGAAGAAATGACTGCCTGGGGCAAAGGAACAGAAATGTAAAATGGATTGGTAAGTTCACAAATTGTAGGCCAGTTTGACTGCCATAAAAGTTTTAAAGAGAAATAAAAGAAAAATCCCAAGGCAGCACAAAGTTATAAGAAAATCAGTGAACCCACATTAAGGGTTACAATAAGGGTAGGGGGAAAAATTGTAACTCAGAATCTGGAGGAAATGAATGGTGTAAACCAGAAGTTATTAAAGCATTTGTTTAAAAAAATTAACAAAAAGAAATATGTTATAAGGCAGTAGAGAGTAATTGCAGATTAGGGAGTTTGTAAAGGTCTTAAATGACAGATAATTTTTTACTTGATTACAGAAGTAGTAAGAGCCAATGGGGATTATTAGGTGAGGGAATAAAATAGTCAGACCTGTGTTCTAGGTAAATTAGTTCGGCAATTTTGTACAAGATAAATTGGAACTGGATGAGAATGAATCAAAGGGACCAATGGGAAGCTATTGAAGTTGTCCAATGGAGAAGGTAAGTGTGCTGGAAAAGTGGGTGGACATAAAGAAATGGATATAAAAGATTCTCAGAATGTAAAAATATCTGGCATCTATGTGGGACACATACATGATAAATAGTCACTCCTAGCCTTTTTCTGAAGAAACACAAAAAAGATAAATATCTTTAGGGATCAGTGAGAAGATAGGTCTGGTAAGTGTAATTAGCGTGTGTAATGAGATAAGAGTGGAAAAGTGTGTTGGAAGTAGAGCTAGAATCTTGAATGTCATGACAGCAAATGTATGTTTTAATCTATGGGCAAGGTTTTTTTGGGGGGGCGTGGGGTTAAGTTCTATAAAGATAAAAATACTTCTTTGTGGGAAATTGACCTAATTAAAGAGATTGCAAAGAGGCAAGAATCTATATATGATGTGGGGAAAGGCAGTTGGGAGGATATTGAAATCATCCAAACCTTGCATGAGACAATATGGAAATGAAGTGGTGCCAGTAAGCCTAGAGATGAGAGAAACCAAGGTGGAAGTAGAACTAGTATCATGCAAAAGTTGACATTCAATTGATAACAGTTATTGAATTGAATTGATGAATTGATAAGACAGTTAATAATTAACTATATAGTGACTGGTTAGTCACATAGGGATGAGGGAAGGATAGGAATCTAGAATCTCTGTGGATAAAGCATGTACAATTGGGAGAATAAAAGGTGCTTTTGTCAGAAAGGGGGAGATAAATAAGGGGGACTAGCTTTAGTCAGAAAATGATGAATTTGGTGAGATGCTGATTTTCACTTTAAATATATATTAACTTATCTAGTTTTAACTTAAAGTCAAGAAAATAGTTTTGTGATAGTTGAGATATTTAAATAAGGACTGAGCCCAACAAATACAAGATCCTAGAAAATGCGATTCCAGAAATGACTTTGCTAAGTGGTATTACTCATATGCCTTGGTTCAGGTTCACCACTATTATGCCATGTGATGAAGAAGCATGCTGTGAGCAATCTTGTTCACTGACCAGCGATTGAGCTCAGTTACAAAGGATAAGATATAAGCACCATTGGCCAAATCTGACAGATATTTATCTCAGATTCTCTCTCAGTTGTACTATGAACGCTAGTTGCCAAGCACTACATGGTGTGACCAGGGCAGAAAAAGCAATACTTATGTGGATACCCAGACATGTTACATCCACTTGTACCATGGAGGTATACCTTCTAGGGTCACACACAATAACTGTGAAGTAGAAGAGACCAAAAAACTTGTTTATAAAGCTGGAGCTATAGCAAGTTTCTTGGGAACTATTATCATTCTATTTTCCCAGTCACTCATGCAACTTTGTGATTCCAGCAAAAGCTGGACTTGGCAGATCAAGATGCTCCAGTTTCAAGAGCATTGCAAAGCTACCTTGAATATGTATATTTTCCTTCTGAACGGGCATAGGTGAACCTTCCCTATGATTTGTGTTTTATGTACCATGTTTTTCAGCTGCCTTCCTCCACCTCCATGTTGTTGTTGAATTACATCAGTCATGTCCAACTCTCCATGATCCCATTTGGGGTTTTCTTGGCAAAGATACTGAAGTGGTTTACCATTCCCTTCTCTAGCTCATTTTACAGATGAAGAAATGATGAAAACAAGGTTAATTGACTTACCCAGGATCTCACAGCTAGTAAATGTCCAAGGCCAGATTTGAATTCAGAAAACCTTGACTCCTGAGCCAGGACTCTATCCAGTATGCCACCTAGCTGCTTGCCCCCCACCTCCATATCCACTGCCAATATCATCTAGATTTGCACGTAATTACTAATGTTCATCCATTGTGTAGTGTCCCAAGTAAACTCCTCCCCAAACTCCAGCATTCCCCTACCACCTATTGCTTACAATATTCTCCAGTAGGAAATGAAAGTACCTGCAGCATCCCATCAGCAGTGAGCTACAGGAGCTGGGGGGATAAGAGAATATGGAAGTTTTAATATTCTGATAAAAATTATAAAATATGTTAAATGAATTATATGAAAGGATATTAATACTTTTTAACCTATCTCACTTCAGCTCTGCTAAGTGGAGAAATACACAGTGACAGCCAGCAAGGAAAATGCAGGGATAATATTACTTATTTTGTTAAAGAAGAAATTATGCATACACATGTACCAAGTTTCTCCTGTGATTTAACTGTGGTAGTCCAGCAGTGAGACATTTTCCTGGACACTGAGAGTACATTATAGGCACTTGTTAAATGATGTGTCATACAAATGCCAAGCCCCATGGCTTCTCAGCCTTCCCTAGTCATTTTTATAAACAAATCTCTAAAGTCAATTGGTTTAATTGAACCATCAAAGTAGGTCAGGCTGAAAGGTTGGAGAGTGTATATAAATAGACAAATGTCTGTCAGTCTCAGAGATCTCATCATTAAGTTTCAATCTGATCATAATTAATAGGTTATTAGAAAATTCTCAAAAAACAAATTCTGTTCCTTTATATTGCAGAGGTGAAGTCACTCATGGGTAGCAGTGAAGATGGGGTGATGAGAATTTTTGTGCTTTTTTGGCCTGTGAAAGTTTGTCAGGTCATAGAATGTTGTTATTGGAGGGATCATTTAGTCAATTCTATATATGGACATACAAAGTTGTCTTTCAATCTGAAAGGGAACCAGCTACCTCCCAATGCAACCAATTACAGGCTTTGAATAATTTTAATTTTAATTGCTTTTCAAAAAATCTGACATACATAAAGCATCAATTTATCTCTTTTACTTGTACACATTGCTCTTTATTCTGGTCTCTGGGCCCAGGAAGAAATAAACTATTCCTTCTTTCTTTCTCCCTTTCTAGTACTTGAGGACATCTTTTGTTCTAACCTCGGATTGTTTTTTTTTCTTCTGCCAGATAAACTTCTAAATTTCCTTCAACCACCCCTAATATGAAATTATCTCAAGGTTCTTCATCATATTGATGGCCAACATCTGTACATTTAGTCAATGTCTTTCACAAAAAAAAAACAGATCTTAGAGCTAAATATTATAATAAAGTGCAGTTTGAGTGTGATGATGTATATATAGAGGGACTAGCTTCACTCACCTGGGAAACTTCTTATTCGGACTAGGATCACAGCAGCTCCCTGAGCACCTAAGTAGCTCATTAGATAGAGTACTGGACCTGGATTGATCTTGGATGAGTAACAACCTTTGACTTCTTCAGTTTCCTTATCTATAAAATGGGTATAATAATAGCAGCTACCTCTCAGGGATGTCAGGGCAGCTAAGTGGCATCATGCCTGGTGTCAGGAAGAGTTCAAATCTAGTTTCAGATAGTTACTTACTGTGTGATCCTGAGTAAGTAACTTAAACCTGTTTGCCTTATTATCCTCATCTGTAAAAATGAGATGGAAAAGGAAATGGCAAACTTATCTTTGCCAAGAAGACCCCACATGGCATCATGAAGAGCTCGTCACAACTGAAAAATGACAACAAACCCAGAGCTGTTGGGAGAATAAATTGAGATGATATTTATAAAACACTTTACAAATGTTAAGGAGCCAAATAAAAGATATTATTAAATTTATCATTATTATTATTATCATTATTATTAATTATTATTGTGGCTGCCCTTTCAAACTGCTGAATTAACTTGAGCCTTTTCTTAGGGATTTTACAATTAAGGCAGATTGGATTTCTCTCTTGCTATAAATCTCAACACATTAGAAGAGCAGCACTTGTTCTGTTCCATGGTCCATCCTATCCAGGAATTTTTCCCTCATAAAGACATACATCAGTGACAGTATTGTTTTCTTCTTGAAGTGACCCTATAAGGCTATATATACTTTAGCCATATAGCCTAACTTTCTGGAATAATCTAAATTGGATCTTATTTGACTTTCTTTAACATGTCCATGCTGCAGCTGCCAAAATGTCTGTGATTCATGAAATCTATATATTTATTATAGTGAAAGTATCATTTTTATTTCATTTCACTTAAATAACCATTTCTTATCTCATATTGGTATAGAGGTGACTCTGGACTTTTAATAACTATAGCAACATAACCTGAGTTCAGGAGGTCCCTTTCGACAGCAAATCAATACATCAATGATTACATACTTTCTATCTAAGTTCCAAACTTATTCCTCCAGGGGAGACTGATAACAAGGTTGGGTATAAGGGCATGATTTTGTTTTTCTTGTTATGGGAAAGGGGTCATCGCAAGTCATCTACAAAGATGCTTAGGTCCTATAAACTACATTGGGAAAGGGAGCACCCACATTGATAAGATATTTGTTCTTTCAGAATGTTGAAGGAAATCTTCAAAAGGAGTCCTGTGAAGTCAAGCCAAGTAGCTAATTAGCACTGCTATCTGCTCCAAAATCTAGTAGTATATTGTAGAAATAAAATCTGCTGTATAACTCTAAATATGTGGAAACCTAACTTAAAGAAGGGCATATGGAATGTATGCTATCCATGTAAGATTTTTATGGACAAATGAATTTTCTAAATGTTGCTCACAGGGAGTCATGAGTAGTTGGCTAACTGGATTTTTGCATACCTCTCCCCAAAGGATATTTTTAAAATTAATTTGTTTGTTTATTTTACAGGATTCAATTCTATAATGCCTTGAGTTTCAAATTTCCCTTCCCTCCCTTCCCCTACCACAATGGCATATAGTCCAGTATAGGATCTGCAAATACTTTCACATTAGACATTAGTTAGTTTACAAAGGCGTATTGTACTAGATGGAATGAAAAATGGTAAAGAGGAAATAAAACCAAGCAATGAAAAGAAAAAGATCAAGTAATTTGCTACCATCATGATTCAAACTCACTTCTTTCTAGTTAGTTTTCTGGATGTAAGCATCTCTCTCCATCATGAGTCTTTTGGATTGATTTATATCACTGCATTGCTGAGAAGAGTCCAGTCTGTCATAGTTGGTCATCACACATATATTGTGTCTGTGATTGTATACAAATTTCTCCTGGTTCTACTCTTCTCACTCAGCATCAGTTTGTATAAGCCTCTCCACGTAAATATGAAGTCCGTCTGCTCCTTGTTACTTATAGCACAATAGCATTCCATTACATGCATATACCACAACTTATTTAGCCATTCCCCCATTGATGGGCACCCGCTTAATTTCCAATTCTTTGCAAACACGAAAAGAGCTGCTATAAATATTTTTGTACACATGGGTCTTCCTCCCACTTCTATGATATCTTTGGAATATAAACCTAGAAGTGGTATTGCTGGGTCAAAGGGTATGAAATTATTTATAGCCCTTAGGGCATAATTCCAGATTGGTCTCCGGAATGGTTGGATAAATTCACAACTCCACCAGCAATGCATTAGTGTTCCAATTTGCACACATCCTCTCCAGCATTTGTCATTTTCCTGTTTTGTCATCTTAGCCAATCTGACTGGTGAGATGTGGTATCTCAGAGTTGTTTTGATTTGCATTTCTCTAATCAATAGTTATTTAGAGCATTTCTTCATATGCTTATAGATATCTTTAATTTCGTTCTCTGAAAACTGCCTGTTCATATCCTTTGAGCATTTTTCAATTGGGGAATGACTTGCATTCTTATAGACTTGACTCAGTTCTCTGTATATTTTAGAAATGAGTCCTTTATCAGAGACATAGGTTCTAAAAATTCTTTCCCATTTTCCCACCTCCGTCTTGATCTTATTTACATTGGCTTTGTTTGTACAGAAGCTTTTCAATTTAATGTAATCAAAATTGAATTAATAAATAAAATTAAGAGCTGGTTTTATAATGGCTTATAGTATCATCCTTTATACCTAGGTCATGTACCCATTTAGACTTGATTTTGGTATAAGGTGTTAGGTAATGGCCTATGCCCAGTTTCTGCCACACTATATTCCAGTTTTCCCAGCAGTTTTTGTCAAATAGTGTGTTCTTATCACAAAAACTTGGGTCTTTGGGATTATCAAACAATAGATTTCTATACTAATTAACTGCTGGATCTCATGCACCCCATCTATTCCATTGATCCACTACTCTATTCCTCAGCCAGTACCAAGCAGTTTTGATGACTGCTGCTGTATAATACACATTAAAATCTGGTATAGCTAGTCCACCTTCCCTAGCATTTTTTTATTAATTACCTTGATATTCTAGACCGCTTGTTCTTCCAAATCAATTTTGTTACTATTTTGTCTAAATCTATAAAGTACTTTTTTGGTAAATTGATTGGTATGGCACTAAATAATATAGTTTAGTTTGGGTAAAATTGTCATTTTTATTATATTAGCTCGACCCAGCCATGAGCAATTGTTATTTTTCCAATTAGTTAGATCTCACTTTATTTGTGTGAGAAGTGTTTTGTAGTTGTGTTCGTATAGGTCCTGGGTTTGTTTTGGCAGGTAGATTCCCAAATATTTTGTAATGTCTACAGTGACTTTAAAGGGGATTTCTCTTTCTATCTCTTGCTGTTGAATTTCATTAGAGATATACAGGAATGCTGAGGATTTATGTGGGTTTATTTTATATCCTGCAACTTTGCCGAATTTATTTATTATCTCAAGTAGTTTTTTACTTGATTGTCTAGGATTCTCTAAGTATATCATTATATCATCTGCAAAGAGTGATAGATTGGTCTCTTCTTTTCCTAATTTAATTCCTTTGATTTCTTTTTCTTCTCTAATTGCTATTGCTAACATTTCTAGTACCAGATTGAATAAGAGAGGTGATAGTGGACACCCTTGTTTCACTCCTGATCTTATTGGAAATGCTTCTAGTTTATCCCCATTACACATAATACTTGCTGATGGTTTTAAATAGATGCTATTTACTACTTCAAGAAAGGCTCCATTTATTCCTATACTTTCTAGTGTTTTTAATAAGAATGGATGTTGTACTTTATCAAAAGCCTTTTCTGCATCTATTGAGATGATCGTGTGGTTTCTGCTAGTTTTACTGTTGATATTATCAATTATACTGATGGTGTTCCTAATATTAAACCATCCTTGCATTCCTGGAAAAAATCCTTCCTGATCAAAGTGTATTATTCTTGTGATAAGCTGTTGTAGTCTTTTAGCTTATATTTTATTTAAATTTTTGCATCTAAATTCATGAGGGAAATTGTTCTATAATTTTCTTTCTCTGTTTTATCTCTTCTTGATTTAGGAATAAGTACCATATTTGTGTCATAGAAAGAATTTGGTAGGACTCTTTCTTCACTAATTTTCCCAAATAGTTTGTAGAGTATTGGAATCAATTTTTCTTTAAATGTTTGATAGAATTCACTAGTAAACCCATCTGGCCCTGGGGATTTTTTCCCAGGGAGTTCACTGATGGCTTATTTAATTCCTTTTTCTGAAATAGGGTTATGTAAGTAATTTACTTCCTTTTCAGTTAATCTGGGCAATTTGTATTTTTGTAAATATTCATCCATTTCACTGATTGTCATATTTATGTGCATACAATTGGGAAAAATAATTCTTAATTATTGTTTTGATTTCCTCTTCTTTGGATGTAGATTCACCCTTTTCATTTTTTGATACTCATATCAATTTTATTGGTTTTTTTCATAAAACCAGATCTTAGTTTTATTTATTAATTCAATAGTTTTCTTAATTTCAATTTTATTAATGTCTTCTTTGTTTTTCAATATTTCTAATTTAGTAGTAAAGTGGGGATTTTCAATTTGTGCTTTTTCAATTGCATGTCCAAATTATTGGCCTCCCTTTTCTCTAATTTATTCATGTATGCACACAGGGATAAAAAAATTCCCCTAAGAACTGCCTTTAATGCATCCCACACATTTTGGTATGTTGCCTCATTATTATCATTCTCTTGAATGAAATTACTGATTGTTTCTATAATTTCTTGTTTGACCCACTCATTCTTTAGGATTAAATTGTTTAATTTCCAATGAGCTTTTAGTCTATTTTCCATGGCTTTTTATGGCATATAATTTTTATTGCATCATTATCTGAGAATTATGCATTTAATATTTCTGCCTTCCTGCACTGCATTGTGAGGTTTTTATGGCCTAGTACATGGTCTATTTTTGAGTATGTACCATGCACCACTGAGAAGAAAGTAAATTCCTTTTTATCCCCATTCAGTTTTCTCCAGAGATCTATCATATCTAGTCTCTCTAAAATTCTATTCGTCTCCTTAATTTCTTTCTTGTTTATTTCAAGGTTAAATTTATCAAGTTCAGAGAGGGGGAGATTAAGGTACCCCACTAGTATATTTTTACTCCCTATTTCTTCCTCTAATTCCTTTAACTCCTCCTCTAGGAATTTAGATTCTATACCACTTGGTGCATATATGTTAAGTAATGATATTGCTTCATTCTCCATGGTGCCTTTTAGCAGGATATAGTTTCATTCCTTATCTCTTTTAATTAGATCTATTTTTGCTTTTGCTTTATCTGAGATAAGGATTGCTACCCCAGCTTTTTTTACTTTAGCTGAGGCATAATAAATCCTACTCCAGCCTTTTACCTTTACCCTATGGGTATCCCTTTGTTTTAAATGTGTTTCTTGTAGACAGCATATTTTAGGATTATATTTTAGATTATATTTTTTTTAATCCATTCTGCTATATGCCTCTGTTTTATGAGAGAGTTCATCCCATTCACATTCACAGTAATGATAACTATCTGTCTCTTTCCCTCCATCGTATTCCCTTCCTGGCTTATGTTTTTGTTTCTTTCTTCTTCCTTCCTCTCCTTGAAGTTTTCCCCCTCCCTCAGTGTTCCCAACCAGTGACCCCCACTTCTTTACCTACCCTCTCCCCTTACTACTATTTCCCTCCCCTCTAATCCCCCCCCTTTAGTCTCCTCCTTTTTATCCCCTCCTTATCCTCCTACTGCCTATAGGACACCATAAATTTTTATAATTATCAGAGTATATTACTCCCTGTTTGACACCAAACCAATGAGAGTAAATTTCAAACAGTGCTCCTCTCCCACCCTCCTTTTCCTCTATTTAATGAATTTATGTGTCTATTCATGTTAGAATCTTAAACTTAACTGTTTATGTTGATCCCTCTTTGAAACATAACCAGTGAGAATAATGTTTAAATGATGTTCCTCTCCCTCTTTCTTTCCCCTCTACTATCATGTGTTTTTATGCCTCTTTGAATGGCATACTTTACCTTTTTCTATCTTATCCTTTCCTTTTATCCCATTACAGTCCCTTAGATCCCCTTAATAAGGATTTCTTTTATCTTCAGGTTAGTTCATTCATACCCACACCCTCTATCTATGTGTAACCCTTTTAAAGACCATGATAATCATATACATTTCCATATTGACAGTTATCAGCTCTACATATAAGGATGTGAACATTTTGCTCTTGTTGCATCCCAATTTATGTCCATGCGTGCATGAGTGTGGGTGTGTGCACATTTGTATGTGTGAGTCTGTGTTTTCCTTGTTTACCTTTTTATGTCTTTCTTGAGTCTTGTAATTGGAGATCAAATTTTCCATTGAGCTCTGGCATTTTCATCAGGAAAGAATGGAAGTCCCTTATTTCATTAAATGACCATCTCCTTGCCTGAAAGATTATGCTCAGTTTTGCCAGGTAGTTAATCCTTGGTTGTAGTCCTAGCTCTCTTGCCCTAGAAAATATTAAATTCCAATCTCTCCAGTCTTTTCATGTAGACGCTGCTAGGTCCTGTGTGATCCTGACTGTAGTTCCTTGATATTTGAATTGTTTCTTTTTGGCTGCTTGCAGTAGTTTTTCCTTAATCTTCTAATTCTGGAATTTGGCTACTATATTTCTTGCTGTTTTCAATTTGGAATCTATTTCAGGAGGAGTCTGGTGAATTCTTTCGATAACTATTTTATCTTTTGATTCCAGGACTTCAAGACAGTGTTTTTTGACAATCTCTTGGAGGATGTTGTCCAGGCTGTTTTTTTCATCATGGCTTTCTGGTAGATCAATAATTCTTATATTATCTCTCCTGGTTCTGTTCTCTAGGTCAGTTGTTTTTCCAGTGAGATATTTTACACTTTCTTCCAATTTTTCAATCTTCATGTTTTGTTTGATTGACTTTTGGTGCATCATAGAGTTCTGAGTTTCGATTTGACTGATTCTAATTTTTAGCAAATTATATTCTTTGGTTAGTTTTTGAAGACCCTTTTTAGGGAGGTATTTTCTCCATTTACTTCACTAATTTTACTTTTTAAGGATTTGTTTTCTTCAGTGAATTTTTTTTTTTTTCCAATTTGGTCACTGCCTTCCTGATTTGGTCTTTAAAATCTTTCTTAAGCTCCTCCAAGTATGCTATTTGGGCTCGAGACCAGTTCATATTTCCTTCTGTGGTCTGAGGTGTGAGTAAAGAGTCCATGTTGTCCTCTGTATTTGTTTGTTCTTGACCTACATAATAATCTCGGATCAATTTTCTTTCCTTCCCCTTCTCCTCAGCTTCCTTCCTATTGTAATTTCCTATTTCCTAAATTCTCAGGCTGTGAGCTATGGGCCTGGTCATTGACTTTGTATGCTGTAGCCTCAGAGTGTCTAGTTTGAGGCTAAGGGAGGAGGTATGCTGATATGCATAGATTAATCTGTGGAGGAGGGGTGGTCTGGCCACTTCAGATTTTTGCCTCTGTACCCCTGGGCTACAGTTTGGGACAGCTTTTGCTGGTCAGGTGAGGTGGGGCTTTTTGGGACCCCTGCCCCTCTTCTCTTCAGACTCCTTGCTGCCTCAGTTACACCCTTTCTTGATGACTCCCAAGCCTGAGGCTATTTCCACTATCTTAGGATTTCACTCTGGTTGGGCATCTTATCTTTGGGTTTTCTACTTCATGAAGGAGGGATCAGAGTGGCTAGAGTTTACTTTGCCATTCTTGCCACTGCATAAACAGAGGCAATTTCTAGACTTCCGGGCTGGGGGTGATACTCCCAGAAGAAACTGCTGTCTCTGCTGGGGGCCCCAAGCCCCCTCTTACCTGGCTCCAATGATTCCTCCTGTCTCCTCATGAGATGTTGGTGAGACAGCTGTGATTCATCCTTGGGATGGGTAAGTTGGCTGGCTGGGGCTCCTTCTCTCTCTGGTGTAGTCTGCTTGTCTGCTCTCCAGTCTGAGCTGTACAGATCCTTCATGCTCTTCGCTCCTCCTGTCCAGACCCACTGGGCACTTTCCTGGGCTGGGTTCTGCCACAATCCGTCTCCCAGTGGATTCTGTCACTCCAGAATCCATTCAGATTCACTTTTTAAGGTTTAGTGATAGGATTCACAGAGAAGCTTAGAGAAGTTACTGCTTCCTTTCCACCATCTTGGCTCCTCCCCTGAGACTTTGATTCTTACCTGGAAGAGAGCAAGAGAAGGGACCATGGGGCAAATTGTTCTATTTTTCTCTTCAAAGAAGTAATGGACTAGACTTATATCTACCTGTCCCACTAAATATTGTTTGGTTGCCAGAATTTTTATAGATTCTAAAGCAATAAAACTTCTAGCTTCTTTGATCACTATGTCTGAAAGGGGAAGGAGAACTAAAGTTTATCTCCACAGATGTTCCCAACAATTGCTAATTATACCAGAGAGCATCACAAAGAGTGAATAGCAAATAAACCCATTTATTCATTGAATTAGACATATTTTGTAGAATAGCATACATCAGCAAATGCATGAGTGAATGACCTCTTTAGATGGGAAAAATTGAAATATTGCCCTATCAAGAGAGAGATTCTGATTTCACCCAAGTGGAAATTGCCCAAAATTTCTAGGAAAGCAAAATGAAAATCAGGCACATGTCAACAATGCAACTTCCCCTATACATCTGCAAGAAAGCATTTCTGTATCTCCTCTTTGAAGTTGGTACTGAAAAGGGTGTGGAAGTACATATATCTTTCTCTGAAGAAATGAAGGATAAATATCCTCTCCAATGCTCTTACACCAACTCCATTATAATCAAGATGAAACATATCATCATCTCCTGATACAATTCTAGCAAGCAAGCAGGGATGTGACATCATTCTCTTTACTCAATTAGAATGATGATTAGGATGTAGAATGTGGCTTCCTCTCTCCCTTCTATCTGGATTGGGACTTGTGGTATAGATGTATTTAGAATGCATGGACACAAGACAAACCTCCATTTATTTAGGGGGATACAACATGGCCAAACTCATCAGTAACTACCTATGTCACCTTAAAGCAGTTCACTTAGCTATGTTAATCATCTTGAATTTCATCATGACTGTGTGGACCTGGCTTAAGGGAATGCTGTCATAATATAAGGGGTTTTTCTGCTCTTTCCTTTTGGGAGGGAGGAATGCAGGGCAATTGGGGTTAAGTGACTTGCCCAAGGTCACACAGCTAGAAAAGGATATGTGGCTGAAGGTGGATTAGAACTCAGGGTTCTCCCAATTCCTGGGCTGGTGCTTTATTCCCCGCACCACCTAGCTGCCCATAATATAAGATTTTAAACAATGAGAGTAGCATATAACATTCTAATAGTCTAGAACTATTTAGTTTTTCTCTTTGTATCCTCAGTTCCTAGAATTGATTAGTTGCTTAATAAATGCATGGTGAATGAAAACTTGCATTTATTGGTTTATTCATGCATTCAACAAATATTTGCTTACTATTTGCACTTAGTATCACTTAACTACATATAGGTACCCTCCTCAGCCCTGGAGAAAATGAAAAAGTAATTAACTCTTGGTTTCTATCTCTAAGTAGTTTACAATCTGATTGGGGAGAGTGGACACAAAGACACATAAATACATTATAAATACATCATCAGGGGCGGAGCCAAGATGGCGGAAAGGAAGCAGTAACCTCGCTGAGCTCCTCTGTCACTAAGTCCAAAAGGGTAAATCTGAGCAGATTCCGGAGTGACGAAGCCCAGTGGAAGACAGAGTGTGGCAGAATCCAGCACAGGAGGTTGCCCAGAGTGCCCGCACAGGTCGAGCGCAGAGCGCGTGGGGTCTGCACAGCTCAGACCTAAGAGCAGGCAAGCAGACTACACCAGAGAGAGAAAAAGCCCCAGCCTGCAGACTTACCAAGGATGAATCGCAGTCATCTCGCAGAGGGAACAGATCATTGGAGCCAGGTAGGAGAGTCGGGCCCCCAGTGGAGAGAGTGGCTTCTCAGGCTGCATTCAGCCCCCAGCCTGGAAATTTAGAAACTGCCTGCCTGTATGATACAGGGGCTGGAATGGCAAAGTAAATTCTAGCTGCTCCGATCCTCCCATCCCTCCTTCATGAAGCAGAAAACCCAAAGATAAGTCTCCCACCCAGACTGAAATCCCAAGTTAATGGAAATAGCCTCAGGCTTGAGAATCTCCAAGAAAGGGTGTAACTGAGACAACCAGGAATCTGAAGAGAAGAGAGGGAGGGGACCCAACTAGCCCCACCTCACCTCACCAACAAAAGCCTACTTATAGCCCAGGGGTATGGAGGCAGAAATCTGAAGTGGTCAGACTCAACCCCACCTACACATCTACATTCCTCACTGACTTCCCTGACTTAGCCATAAACTAGCCACCCAGAGGTATTCAAAGTCAAGGATCAGGCCCCAAACTCATAGCCTGAGACACTAAGAAACAGGAAGTCACAATGGGAAGGAAGGAAGCTGAAAAGGAGAAGGGGAAGGCAAGAAAGTCTATTTGAGCATACTATGCAGGGCAAGAACAACAAAACACACAGGACAATATAGACTCTCTGCCCACACCAGAGACCACAGAAGGAAACATGATCTGGTCTCAAGCCCAAATAGCATTCCTGGAGGAGCTTAAGAAAAATTTTAAAGACCAAATCAGGGAGGCAATGACCAACTTGGAAAAAGAAAATACCTCCCTAAAAAAGGAACTTCAAAAACTTATTGAAGACCATAATTCACTAAAAATTAGATACAACCAAACTGAAACTCAGAACTCTATGATGCAGCAGGAGTCAATCGAAAAAAACAAGATGATCGAAAAATTGCAAGAAAATGTAAAATATCTCACTGGAAAAATAACTGACCTAGAGAACAGATCCAGGAGAGACAACCTAAGAATTATTGGTCTACCAGAAAGCCATGATGAGAAAAGCAGTCTAGACAACATCCTCCAAGAGATTGTCAAAGAAAACTGTCCTGAGGTCCTGGAATCAGAAGATAAAATAGCTATTGATAGAATTCACCGGACTCCTCCTGAAAGAGATCCCAAACTGAAAACTCCAAGAAATATAGTAGCCAAATTCCAGAATTATAAGATTAAAGAAAAAATTCTACAAGCAGCCAAAAAGAAACAATTCAAATATCGAGGAACTACAGTTAGGATCACACAGGACCTAGCAGCTTCTACATTAAAAGAGCGGAGGGACTGGAATTTGATATTTCGTAGGGCAAGAGAGCTAGGACTACAACCAAGGATTAACTACCCGGCAAAACTGAGCATAATCTTTCAGGCAAGGAGATGGACGTTTAATGAAGTAAGGGACTTCCAGACTTTCCTAATGAAAAAGCCAGAGCTCAATGGAAAATTTGATCTCCAATTACAAGACTCCAGAAGAACATAAAAAGGTAAACAAGGGTAACATAGACTCACACATGCAGAAGTGCACATACCCACACCCACAAACACAAGCTCATTACTTGGGATGCAACAAGAGCAAAATGTTCACATCCCTATATGTGGAGCTGATAACTGTCAATATTTGAAATCTCTATGATTATCATGACCTGCAAAAGGGTTATACTTAGAGGGTGTGGGTATGAATGCACTAACATGGAGTCTAAAAAAAAAAAAGACTATTAAGGGGATCAATGGTACTGTAATGGGAAAAAGGAAAGGATCAATGGTACTGTAATGGGAAAAAGGAAAGGATGAGCTAGGAAAAGGTAAAATATGCCATCTGAAGAGGCATCAAAACACACTATAGAAGAAGGGAAAGTAAGAGGGAGAGGAACATCATTTAAACACTATTCTCACTGGTTCTGGTTCAAAGAAGGATCAAATTAATCAGTGAAGTTTAAGAATCTAACGTGAATAGACACATAAATTCATTAAATAGAGGAATTGGAGGGAGGGAGAGGAGCATTGTTTGAAATTTACTCTCATTGGTTTGGAATCAAACGGGGAGTAATTTACTCTGATAAGTATAAAAATTTGTTGTGTCCTATAGATAGTGGGAGGGTAAGGGGGGGGTGAAAAGGAGGAGACTAAAGGGAGGGATTATAAGGGAGGGAAATAGTAGTAAGGGGAGAGGGTAGGTTAAGAAGGGGGGTCACTGGGTGGGAACACTGAGGGAGGGGGCGGTCAAAAGGGAAAACTTCAAGGAGGGGAAGGGAGAAGGAAGAAACAAAAACATAAACAGGGGAGGGAATAGGATGGAAGGGAAGAGACAGATAGTCATCATTACTGTGAATGTGAATGGGATGAACTCTCCCATAAAACAGAGGCGGATAGCAGAATGGATTAAAAACCATAATCCTACAATATGCTGTCTTCAAGAAACACATTTGAAACAAAGGGATACCCACAGGGTAAAGGTAAAAGGTTGGAGTAAAATTTATTATGCCTCAGCTAAAGTAAAAAAAGCAGGGGTAGCAATACTTATCTCAGATAAAGCAAAAGCAAAAATAGATCTAATTAAAAGAGATAAGGAAGGAAACTATATCCTACTAAAAGGCACCATTGAGAATGAAGCAATATCACTACTTAATATATATGCACCAAGTGGTATAGCATCCAAATTCCTAGAGGAGAAGTTAAAGGAATTAGAGGAAGAAATAGATAGCAAAACTATACTAGTGGGGGACCTTAATCTCCCCCTCTCTGAACTCGATAAATCTAACCTCAAATAAACAAGAAAGAAGTTAAGGAGGTGAATAGAATCTTAGAGAGACTAGATATGATGGATCTCTGGAGAAAACTGAATGGGGATAAAAAGGAATTTACTTTCTTCTCAGCAGTGCATGGTACATACTCAAAAATAGACCATGTACTAGGGCATAAAAACCTCACAATCCAGTGCAGAAAGGAGAATAGTAAGCCATCATTCTCAGATCATGATGCAATAAAAATTATATGCAATAAAGGGCCATGGAAAGATAGACTAAAAACTAATTGGAAACTAAACAATTTAATCCTAAAAAATTGGTGGGTCAAAGAAGAAATTATAGAAACAATCAATAATTTCATTCAAGAGAATGATAATAATGAAACAACATACCAAAATTTGTGGGATGCACTAAAGGCAGTTCTCAGGGGAAGTTTTATATCCCTGAGTGCATACTTAATTAAAGCAGAGAGAAGGGAGGTCAGTGAATTGGACATGCAATTGAAAAAGCTAGAAAAAGAACAAATTGAAAATCCCCAATTTAGTACTAAATTAGAAATACTGAAAACCAAAGGTGAGATTAATAAAATTGAAATTAAGAAAACCATTGAATTAATAAATAAAACCAAGAGCTGGTTTTATGAAAAAATCAACAAAATTGATAGACCCTTAGTCAATATGATAAAAAAAAAGAAAGAAGAAAACCAAATTATGAGTATCAAAAATAAAAAGGGTGAATCTACCTCCAATGAAGAGGAAATCAAAAAAATAATGAGGAATTATTTTTCCCAATTGTATGCACATAAATATGACAATCTTAGTGAAATGGATGAATATTTACAAAATCACAAATTGCCCAGATTAACTGAAGAGGAAGTGAATTACCTAAATAACCCCATCTCAGAAAAAGAAATCAAACAAGCCATCAATGAACTCCTTAGGAAAAAATCTCCAGGGCCAGATGGGTTCACTAGTGAATTCTATCAAACATTTAAAGAACAATTGATTCCAATACTCTACAAACTATTTGGGAAAATTAGTGAAGAAGGAGTCCTACCAAACTCTTTCTATGACACAAATATGGTACTGATTCCTAAATCAGGAAGAGATAAAACAGAGAAAGAAAATTATAGACCAATCTCCCTCATGAATTTAGACGCAAAAATTCTAAATAAAATATTAGCCAAAAGACTCCAACAACTTATCACAAAAATAATACACCCTGATCAGGTAGGATTCATTCCAGGAATGCAAGGATGGTTTAATATTAGGAAAACCATCAATATAATTGAGCATATCAACAACAAAACTAGCAAAAACCACATGATCATCTCAATAGATGCAGAAAAGGCTTTTGACAAAGTACAACATCCATTCCTATTAAAAACACTAGAAAGTATAGGAATAAATGGAGCCTTCCTTAAAATAGTTGCTAGCATCTATCTAAAACCATCAGCAAGTATTATATGCAATGGGGATAAACTAGAAGCCTTTCCAATAAGATCAGGAGTGAAACAAGGGTGTCCACTATCACCCCTCTTATTCAATCTGGTACTTGAAACGTTAGCAGTAGCAATTAGAGAAGAAAAAGAAATCAAAGGAATCAAATTAGGCAAAGAAGTGACCAAGCTGTCACTCTTTGCAGATGATATGATGATATACTTAGAGAATCCTAGAGAATCAAGTAAAAATTACTTGAGACAATAAATAAATTTGGCAAAGTTTCAGGATATAAAATAAACCCACATAAATCCTCAGCATTCCTGTACATCTCTAATAAAACTCAACAGCAAGAGATAGAAGGAGAAATCCCATTTAAAGTCACTGTAGACATTATAAAATATTTGGGAATCTACTTGCCAAAACAAACCCAGAATCTATATGATCACAACTACAAAACACTTCTCACAGAAATAAAATCAGATCTAAATAGTTGGAAAAATATCAATTGCTCGTGGCTGGGTCGAGCTAATATAATAAAAATGACAATTTTACCCAAACTAAATTATATATTTAGTGCCATTCCAATCAATTTACCAAAAAACTACTTTGTAGAGTTAGACAAAATAATAACAAAATTTATTTGGAAAAACAAAAGGTCTAGAATATCAAGGGAATTAATGAAAAGAAATGCTAGGGAAGGTGGACTAGCTATGCCAGATCTTCATCTGTATTATACAGCAGCAGTCATCAAAACTGCTTGGTACTGGCAGAGGTGTAGAGTAGTGGATCAATGGAATAGATTAGGTGCAGGAGACCCAGCAGTTAATGAATATAGCAATCTATTGTTCGATAAACCCAAAGACCCCAGTTTTTGGGATAAGAATGCACTATTTGACAAAAACTGCTGGGAAAACTGGAATACAGTATGGCAGAAACTGGGCATAGATCACTATCTAACACCATATACCAAAATCAAGTCTAAATGGGTGCATGATCTAGGTGTAAAGGATGATACTGTAAGCAATTTGGGAAAGCAAGGAATAGTTTACCTGACAGATCTGTGGAGAGGGGAAGATTTTAGGACCAAACAAGAATTAGAGAGCATTATAAAATGCAAAATGGATAATTTTGATTACATTAAATTGAAAAGCTTCTGCACAAACAAAGCCAATGTAACCAAGATCAAGAGGGAGGTGGGAAATTGGGAAAGAATTTTTACAACCTGTGTCTCTGATAAAGGACTCATTTCTAAAATTTATAGAGAATTGAGCCAAATCTATATGAATACAAGTCATTCCCCAATTGAGAAATGGTCAAAGGATATGAATGGGTTTTCAGAGAAAGAAATTAAAGATATCTATAAGCATATGAAGAAATGCTCTAAATCACTGATTAGAGAAATGCAAATCAAAACAACTCTGAGACATATCTCTTCAGTCAGATTGGCTAAGATGACAAAACAAGAAAGTGACAAATGCTGGAGAGGATGTGGGCAAATTGGAACGCTAATACATTGCTGGTGGAGTTGTGAACTTATCCAACCATTCTGGAGAGCAATCTGGAATTATGCCCAAAGGATTATAAATAATTTCATACCCTTTGACCCAGCCATACCACTCCTAGGGTTATATCCCAAAGAGATCATAGTAGTGGGAGGAAGAACCATATGTACAAAAATATTTTTAGCAGCCCTTTTTGTGGTTGCAAAGAATTGGAAACTAAAGGAGTGCCCATCAATTGGGGAATGGCTAAACAAGTTGTGGTATATGAATGTAATGGAATTTTATTGTGCTATAAGAAACGAGGAGGTGACGGATTTCATAATTACCTGGAGAGACTTATACAAACTGATGCTGAGCGAGAAGAGTAGAATCAGAAGAAATTTGTATACAATCACAGACATACCATATCTGTGACGACCAACTATGACAGACTGGACTCTTTTCAGCAATGCAGTGATATAAGTTAATCCCGAATGACTCAAGAAAGTGAGAAATGTGCCATCCAGAGATATAACTAGAAAGAACTGAGCCTGAATCCTGATGGAAGCAAACTAAATGATCTTGTTCTTCTCATTGTTTGGTTGTACTTCTTCCTTACCATCTTTCATCCCACCTAGTACAATATGCCTTTGTAATTGGAATAATGTTTAATATGAATGCATTTGCAGACCCTATACTGTACTATATGATGTCATGAGGGGAGGGGGGAGGGAAGTAAAGGAAATTTGAAAATCAAGGAACTATGGAATTGAATCTTGTCAACTGAAACTAAACTAATAAATTAATTAAAAAAAATAAATAAATACATCATCATTGCATTTATAGGATCTAAAAATAAGACAAAGCCTTGTCCTTTTAATCTGCAGGCAATTCATTTACATGATTTTGCCAAAACCAAATGCCATTTCCAAATACTAATTTTATCTAAGGCAGTTATAAACCAACATTTTGGAAGTAAAATGAATATCATTTTAGACACAAATACCAGCCTATCTATTGGTTTATGTAAAAGACGTTAAAAATATAAGACCACAGGGTTGATGTGAGACAATAGAGTAATTTTGCAGTCCAACTCTGTGGCAAGTATCTCAGAACATCAGAATTATTATGAGAGGTTTCATTGCTATGTGGCACCTTATTTTACAATGTTTCATGTCCTTATTATAACTTCCACCGTGGCCAATGGTATCATGAATGCATTTTACTAGTCTCTCCAAGAGTAGACTAATCAACTCTGCAGGCAGTACAATTAAAAATTAAATACCACAGTGACAGACCAGTGCGATAATCCCAAGTATATTAAAGTAGAATGGAAGCTCCTTGAAGGCAGAAATTGTTTTAATTGGGTCTGTGAATACATAGTTCACAGCTCAGTGCTTTGAGTATTGTAAGCACTTAATAAACACTGATTAGGTTGAATTAAAAATATATTGATTACTGAAATATAAACTCTTTGTGAATAGGGATTGCTTTTATTTTTATTCATTGCATTTGAATCTCTACCACCCAACATGGTTTGGGGTATATTTGTTGTTGTTCTTTTATCAATGCAGTCATGTCTGACTCTCTGTGACCGAATTTGAGGTTTTCTTGGCAAAGATATTGTCCTTTGTTTCTACAACTCATTTGACAGATGAAGAAATTGAAGCAAGCAAGGCTACATGCCTTGCCCAGGATAAGAGAGGTAGAAAGTGTTTGAGGCATCAGATCTGAGCTCAAGTCTTCCTGCCTCCAGGCCCAGCACTCTACTGACTAAGGCATCTAGCTGCCCTAGCACATGGTAGGTATTTAATAAATATTGGTAATTGATAGATTATTCAAGTCATTTTGCCTCCATGCAATATATGTGAAGTACCCTGATTACCACTGAAGTTTCCTTTCTCTGAATCAGCTGTTTTGATCCCCCATTATACTGTTGAGTCCCGTACAAAGTAGGAATTTAATAAATGTTCAATGCAATTGAATATAAGAAGAATGACATATCCCTCTGTGCCTCTCCATCAAAATTCTTATTGTGGAGTTCAGGATCCAAGACGGCAGAGAAGAAACAGCTCATCCAAGCCACTCTGCCCCCAGATTCCCCCCAAACTATGTAAAAGGGGACTCTGAACAACTTCTGGAGCCCCAGCACCCACAGAACAACACAGAGAAGCTAACCTCCCACTGAGGACATCCCAGCAGCCCTGCAGGAAGGAACAGTACAGCACTCTGGGAGCCGGCAGCGCATAGCGCGCAGATCGGGGGGAGCCAAGCCGATAGGAGCCCAGGTCCCCGTGAGCCGAGGTTTTAGCCCCACAGCAGCAGGGCCAGCAGCTAGCTGGAGAGACCCCAGAACACCAGCAGCTATGGTGACTCCAGAATTATCAACATAGACGTGCCTAGGACAAAGTAAGAGGTTAGTGTCCTATGGACTTTGGGACCAGTATTTGGGGAATGCATCAGCTTCCTCCCCTAGGGGCTAGAAGCAACTGAGGAGAGACACACCATTTTGTAGTTTTCAGAGGCAGCTCCAGCTCCAGGCCTGTGAACTGTAGGGAGATCCAGTGATCAGTCTTGGGGGGGTAATCTCTCTTGTTTTAACCTCCCTGGATCTGGATTGTGATCTGGGGTGGAAGTTGTGGGTGGGTTTACAGCTTGCCAGAAACGGAAGTTGCCCTCCCACACTTTCGGGATGAAAATTCCCCTATCTGTTTCAAAGACATACTGTGGCAACAAGCCCAAAAGACAAGTAATCAAGTGGCAACATGCCTAGGCAAAGGAAACAGAAAAATGCAACACTAGACTGCTATTTTGGGGGCATAGAGCGGGAAAAGGACTGTGAGGTCAGAAGTCCTACTCCAAAAGACCCAGGGGAAAACATGAGCGGGTTGCAGGCCACTGAGGACCTTAAGAAGGACTTTAAAAATCAAATAAGAGAAGTGGAGGAAAAATTGGAAAGAGAAATGAGAAGGATGCAGGAAAAGTATGAAATGAGGGTCAACAGCCTGACTGAGGAAAACAACACCTTAAAAAATAGACTAACTCAAATTGCAAAGGAGGCCCAAAAGGGCAATGAGGAGAAGAATGCCTTAAAAAGTCGAATTTGCCAGATGGAAAAAGAATCTCAAAAGTTCACTGAGGAGATTCATTCCTTCAGAGTTAGACTGGAGCAAATGGAAGCTAATGACTTTATGAGAAATCAAGATGCTGTTAAGCAGATCCAAACAAATGAAAGATTAGAAGGCAATGTGAAATATCTCATGGGAAAACCACTGACCTGGAAAATAGATCCAGGAGAGACAATTTAAAAATTATTGGACTACCTGAAAGCCATGATCAAAGAAAGAACCTAGAAATCACCCTTCAAGAAATTCTCAAGGAAAACTGCCCTGATGTTTTAGATCCAGAGGGCAAAATAGAGGTTGAAAGAATCCACAGATCACCTCCTGAAAAAGATCCCAAAAAGAAAACTCCCAGGAATATTATAGCCAGGTTCCAGAATCCCCAGATCAAGGAGAAAATACTACAAGCAGCCAGGAAGAAACAATTTCAATATTGTGGAAACACAATCAGAATAGCCCAGGACCTGGCAGCTTCTACACTGAGGGATGGAAGGGCATGGAATATGATATTCCAGAGGGCAAAAGAGCTGGGAATGAACCCAAGGGTCACCTACCTAGCAAAACTGAGTATTTTGTTTCAGGGGAAACTATGGTCATTCAGTGGAATAGAGGACTTTCAAGCATTCTTGAGGAAAAAACCAGAGTTGAATAGAAAATTTGACATCTAGACACAAGAAGCAAGAGATGCCTGAGAAGGTAATCAGGGAAAAGAAATCAAAAGGAACTTATCAAAGTTGAATTATTTACATTCTTATATGGAAAAGCAATAACTGTGACTGATGATATCTTTCTCACTATGAAAATAATGGAAGAAGTGTGTGTGGTCATATGAATACATATGTGAATGTGTGTGTATATGGTTACAGTTATATATGGATAGAGGGCATAGGTTTATTTTGTTGGGAAGGGAGGATACTCAAGGGATGAAATTATGAGGTGAGAGAGGAAAGTGGCAAGAGGAGATGGGGAGAGACAGGGTAGGGTAAACTATCTCATGTAGAAGAAGCAAGGGGAAATGGTTGCAAGGGAGGGGGAGAATAAGAAGGAGAATAAGAAGGCAAAAAGGCAAAACCATTTTCTCATTGAATTTGGTTCAGGGAGAGAATGACATACATACTAAATGGGATATCTCAACCTACAGCAGAATAGGGGGAAGGGGGGTGAGAGGAGGGATGATGGATGGGAGGGCATCCTTGGGGGGAGGGGAGGTTGGAAGTACCCACTATAGAAGAGGGACAGGATCATTTAGGGAATGGACCAGGTGGGAGGTGGGATGAGTGGGAGGGAATTATAAGCAGCCTTGTACAATATATCTACTATGATAATGTTTTGCATAGCTAGACATGTACAACATATACAGAATTGCTTATCTTCCCAGAGGGAATGGGTGATAAGGGAGGAAGGAAATGGATCTGAAATTCTAGGTCTTAAGATTAAATGTTTCAAATATATATAAATACTATTATTAATACTCTTTTGCTTGTAATTGGGAGATAATATGTGCAGGCATTGGGACACAAAGATTCACCTTCCTCTAATGGAAAAGTCGATGGGGGTATGGGAGAAGGTATGGGAGAGAGCAGATTGGAGGAAGAGATATCTTGTGGGACTGCTATTCTGGGAGGGTGGGTAGGGGAAAAACAGGGGTGGGGGAAATGATTGTAACTTAAAATCTGGCAGAAATGAATGATGTAAAACAGAAGTTAATAAAGCATTTGTTTAAAAAAAACAAAAAAAATTCTTAATGTGACCTCAAATTAGAACTATGAGTAAACAAGATTAGTTGGCATCAAGTGTTTGGGGAAGAAAGAAAGGCATTTTATGAGAGTTTTGTAAGAAATAATGAGCTTTCATTTCAATTTTTTTTCAAATTCCCAAGAGTGGAAAGGGATTGAGAAATGAGAAAATCTCAAGTTGTCAAGGATTGTTGCCACCAAAATATGAATAATGCTGGACAGAATATAGAATAATCAATGTCCATTTCAGTATTGGCAATCCTTATCGTAGATAAAGCAAGGTTCCACCCTAGGCTGTTAAGTACACATTTCTTTAAGCAGTAATAAGACAAGTCATACAAAAGAGAGTGTGGATTAATGGTAGTCATGAGCTCATTTCTATGGAAAGATGTTCACTTTGATCAGATTTAAGGTCGATTTCAATAAAACCTTGTTGCCCATTCACTATCAATATATATATCAGATCATGAGTCATTTTTGAAGAAATAATGAAGGACAGCCCTGGAGTCAGAAGGACCTGAGTTCGGATCTGGCCTCAGACACTTAACACACACAAACAAAAACCTAGCCGTGTGACCTTGGGCAAGTTACTTAACCCCAGTTGCCCTCCAAAAAGCAAAACAAAAATAATAATGAAGGACATTTCAAAATAGCAAGCCCTTTCCCCAATGACGTATAGCAGACTCACACATCAGGAACTCACTTTTAAAGATCACCCCAGTTATTAGGGTTCTTTTCCTCATATTACTGTATATTTAGTTTCCTATGTACTTACTGATTCATTGAGGAAAATAAAAGCTTATTAAGGATAAAAATAATGTCTCTTTTTGGCTTCATAATTCCTGTGTCCAGAGTACTGCTTTCCACCTAGTAAACAAAATAAATATTCATTGAATTCAATGAATACAAAATTATTGATCTTTTAAAGCTCAAATCAAGAAATACAGCCTAAGTAACCCATGTCTACTAATATTTCCTTTCTCTGGATGCTTTCATCCATCTGTCCTCTCAATTCTTATTATATGATGGTTGCAGTGGAGATATAGATATATAGATATATACATATAATCTCAATGAACTCTTTTAGGATAATAGAGAACTATTCTTTGAGTCTACTAATGTACAAGCTAACCCCTCCATGCCAAGATGCCAATAAATTTTATTGGTTTCGGACTCAGGGGTAGGGAACCTGCAGCCTCAAAACCATATATAGCTCTGTAGGTCCTCAAGTGTGGCCCTTTTATGAATCCAAACTTCACAAAACAAATTCCCTCAATAAAAGGATTGGTTCTGTAAAACATGGACTCAGTCAAAAGATCATGCCTAAGGACCTAGATGGCCACACGTTGAGAGGTGACAGGAATGTCTACACATACCTTATAGACTCTCCAAGATACTTCCATTCCAATTCCTTATGACACTCCTAGAATGAGGCTCCATATAAGAAAACTGCATCAGTCAAGCAAGTTGTATGTTTGTCTGTCTGTCTGACCCCTCCACCATAAACAATTCTATTATCCTGGGAAAAGACAATACAAATTTCCTCTTAAATTATAAGTTATTTGGCTAAAATAGTCAACTATTTGAATGACATTTGGTATTGTGATAGTCATAGGTTTAAAGAGTTTACAAGGCTTAATATGGGCTATTTCTGACTTGCAAACAGATCATGTTGAAAATGTGTTTGTTAGTGGAAGTATTATCTGGTAGAAAAAAAGGCCTAGAAAAGGAATCTCTCTACTTCTGCCATAGTGATCTTCTTCTCATTAATAAGCTTCCTAATACCTCGACCTTTTTGACCTCTTCCTCCAAATGATGAATTCTTCCACAAATCTTCATTTGAGGAAGCACCTTGGTCAGTCATCATGCTGTCTTCAATCAAGGATGTGTCCATGATGAACTAGACCTTCAGACTACCTCAACACCTTGCCTGCATTCTTTGTTCACTTTAACCAACTTTCCAGCTCTCTTTTACATGTCTTTCCCCACTAGAATATAACTTTTTAAGGCTTTTGCACAGTGTCAGGCACATATTTAATAAATGCATTGTCTGTCTGTCTGTCTATCTATCTATCTATCCATCTATCCATCTGTTTATCTATGTATCATTGAGCTTTGTCATGTAGCTAGCTGTGTGATTTCAGGCAAATCTCTGCATCTCTCTGGTACCCTCATCTGTAAAATATTTTAAATAGATTAGATTCTTATTATAATTTTATCAAATATTTATGTATTGAACTGAATTTTCTCATTCCACAGCAAGGGCTATATTTTACTGGTGTAATCATATTTTTGTTGTCGTTTAGTTGTTTCAGTTGTGTTCAACTCTTTATGACCATCTTGGGTTTTTTTTGACAAATATATTTGTCATTTCTTTCTCCAGTTCATTTTACAGACGATGAGACTAAGGCAAACAGAGCTAAGTATCTTGCCCAGGGTAATAAGCTAGTAAGTATCTGAGGCTGGATTTGAACTCAGGTCTTCCTGGTTCTAGGGTTGGAGTTCCATCCCCTGCACCACATAGCTGCCACCAGCAAAATTAAATAAAGAAACTTAAAATGTTACATTTTCTTCTATAACATTTATGTTTAATAATAATTATTATAATAGCAGGATCTAACATTTAAATGGCACTTTAAGGTTTGCAAATCATTGTACACGTGTTTTTCCCCTTTTAGCAAAATAATTCTATGAAATAGTTATCATTATTATCCCCATTTTATAAATGAAAAGCGTTGAGGATGAATAGATTCCCCAGTCATAGAGTAAATGTCAGAGATAAGATCTGAATTCAGTCTTTCTAATTCCTCAGTCTGACCTATGTAACCATGGGCAAATGAAGTAACCTCTCCTGACTTCAATTTCCTCATATATGAAATCAAGGTGCTTGATTAGATGATCTCTGAGGTCTCTTCCAGTTCTGGACTCTGCCCCCGTGATCCAATGCATGTATTCAAATTAGCAATTTATCCAAAATTGTCCAATTGTAAAACTATGATGCTACCATTATGGAAATTAGATTGCAAATAAAGATCTTCTCTATTTTCAAATCTACTGCATTTTAATTTATTCCTCCATTCTTGCTCTTTTTAAACTGTCAAATTGATTCTCTATCCCTTCCCACTGGATAGCCGCCAACCATACTCATGGCTGGAGACTCCTCAAAGTAAAATGAATGATTACAAAGGCTTCAGGTTTTCACAGGAAGTTTCTCCAGTTGGCCCATTTGTCACCTGCCCTAGTATCAGTGCCAGATTTGAGTTTGACAATCCAAAGAAAAGCTTGATTTCATTGTCCATGTAGGTCCAGCATCCTTGGATAGAGCCATCCTGGCACAGTCAATAGACCACAGCAGTCAGTCAAATCTAGCTTCACACACTTACTAGCTCTGCGACCCTGAACAAGTCACTTACACTCCCTTAGCCTCCGTTTATTCACATGTAAAATTGAGTTAAAATATCTGAAATATTTTTCCACAGATTTTCTGTGATGATCAAATGAGAGAATCCATGTCCTACACTTTCATTATATTCTATTAATTAATGAGATGAGATTTAAATGGTAGCTGTTATGGTTATTGTTAGGAAAAAATGTAAAAGGGATAGACAGTCACCAATGTAGAAGTTTCATCTGGAATTCACCTTACCTGGATAACCACGAAACCAATACATAAGGAACAATTTCCTAATTTTGTCCAGGAATATCTCAATAGGCAGAATCTACATTGTTTGTGTCCTACCCTTTCCAGCCAGAACCAAATAGGCAATAGTGAATTTTCATTTTAAAGTTTTGTTAATGCCTTTTCTGTTTATACCACATTTGGTTCATTTCAAAATAATAACCCTCATTCCATCATTGAACTCTTTCTTTTAATAAAGAAAAACAGTTCAGCATAGATAACCAATGCAGAAACTGTCTTTGGATAGTATATTCTTCATGTGTAGACCCTCACTGAGAGAGGGAGAGAGGTTTCATCAACTGATCTTTGGGACTGAGATTGGAATGCTGTCAAACAAATGCATTATCATCACCAATCTTTGATGTTGTTTATTAACAGAAAAAAAAAAAAAAAGACAGACATCTTTCTTTCAACATATCTCTTTTCCTGTCTTTTAGAGGTGGGGGATTATGGGTATGGGCTGATAAAATCTACCGTGAGATAGGTTTGTCTCAAAGTACATACTGTGAAACAGATTTGTTTCATCGTTGGGGTTGGTGGGGTCCTTTTCACAAGGATGAATTAAATGAGGTTGACATCTTGGAAATGATTGTGATGGAAAAGACAGGAAATAAGTCTTTAACTGAAGAAAATCAAGCAGAATTCCATTGCTTCATTATTAGAGACTTTGTGCACATTATTTTTCTGGTTCTGTACCTTTTCTCTCTATGATTTTATACAAGCCTTCCCCTCTTCTCTGTAATACTCATATTGATCATTATTTACAAGTAACAGTCTTCTGTTACATTCATGTAACCCAATTTGTCAAGTCATTCTACAGAAAATGGGGGCCCATTTCAATTTTGTATTTTTGCTTCAAAGAATTATATGAATATCTATATATACACGCATAGATATATGTTATACATACACACATATACATGTATGTATATTTAAACTATAGCTTTTTATTTGTTAATTTCTCTCATAGGTCTTTTTAGGGGATATGCCAAGTCATTGAATTATCAAGTCAAAATCAAATAATAAATTATTCCAAAGGACAGTCATAATTTCATTCTCAGCTTTCCTATAAATTTTAAAATTTAATTTTAAAAAGTTTTATTGATTTTTTCTCACCTTCATCTGAGGTTTATTTGACAAGGAAAATAGCTAAGCAAAACCAGCAAGAAAAGCTGATGGAGAATATAGTATTCTGCACCTTCTATCAAGAGCATAGAAGTTTGTTTCAGTCCTCTGATGGAATATTTTTGTGTTTAATTTAAATTTATTTTTAATTTACAACATTCAGTTTCACAAGTTTTTGACTTCCTAATTTTCTCCCCCTTTCTCTTCTCTCCTCCCCACCCCATGGGGGCATGCAATCCAATAAAAGTCCTACATATACCATCGCATTAGACATTTATTAAGTTGTAAAGAAGACTTATAACCAATGGAATGAACAACAAGAAAGATGAAACAAAACAAAACAAAACAAAAGAGAGAGAGAGAGCAAAGTTTGCTTCAATCTGCATTCAGATTCCATAACTCTTTCTCTGACAGTAGATAGCCTTTTCCACTCTGATGGGATTTCTAATGTCCTTTAGTGTTGTATGCATATACATTGTAGTAACCACTGTGTGAATTTTTCTGGATTTGCTTTCTTCACTCTTTATCCATTCATATAATCTTAGTATGTTTTCCAGAATTATCACCATTCCATATAGACAATTAAACCTGATTTTTCTTGGGAGGAAATGGGAAGAGGATATTTATCTTCTTTTAATTTTTAGGTGGCACCTTTAAAAAAAAAGTAACTAATAAAATCCCATTTGTGGAAATGAAAAATGAAAAAGTCCAGTACACAAACCTTCATTGTAAAACTGGACATTGTGTAAGCTCCCTCAGAAAGTGACAATCAATCAAATTGAGGTTCCATTCTTCCAAATTTTCACATAATAATAAATAATGGAATAAAATTAAAAATCTCACTATCAGAAAAGACTGTCAAAGTCACCTACAAATTTTCATCTGTAAGATTTATGTCTGTTAATTTTCATCTTTGAAAAAGAATTTCCTATGTATATCATCACATTTGAAGGTGGCTTTTTCTCCATAGCATGGAGGCTTGATATAATTTCCTATATTAGTATCCTATTTCCAGTACCTAATGATTCAGGGACAGGAATCACCCACCAGTCACCACCTACAGTCACTCTCCCCTTCATCAGAGCCCTTAGGAGCCTGAAACATGACATTGGGTTCAATCAGTTGGAATGCTGGGGGGAGATAACTTATCTGTTGCTGTTTTAAGATGACATTTCTCAGACAGGTAAGCTTTAGCAATGTGAACTTCAGGACGACTGCAATGGAAAAACCCCAATGAAACTGCCCTAAACTGACCAGAAAAAAGTCCTCTGGTTTGATAATGTATTGTTGCTGCATTGATCACGAGTAAAAAACTCAAAAGATTTAACACAACTGGTGAAGAAACAGAAAAGTTTCAGTGAAAATTACACTAATATTTGGGTCACTAGGTCAAGAGAGGAACTATTTACTCCATAGACTGATGGACCTTGCCTAACTCTCTTCTCACAGTTAACCAAATTGACTTCTGTGGCTTTATTCCAGGTATTCCCATACCACAGAATTCTTACTCCAATTTCCACATCTTTTCTGTCAATTCTTTTCCATTCTTTGAGGTGTTAAAGTATGGACTAATCTATACATTCTAGTATGCATGGTCATGTATGTATTCCTGAATACATATATATTTATGTCTATCTAACATACATATATTTTAGCCATGTCTGACTCTCTGTGACTCCATTTGGGGTTTTCTTAGCAAAGATACTGGAGGGATTTTCCATTTCCTTCTCCATTTCATAGATGAGAAAACTGAGGCAAATGGGAATATGAATTGCCCATGGTCCTACACCTAATAAGTGTTGAGATTGAATTTGAACTCACGAAGATGAGCCTTCCTGATTCTAAGTCCAGTGCTCTATCCACTTGTATTATCTAGTGGCCCATGGAGCCATAGGGATCCTCATTTATGGCTTAGTAGCCCCTATTTCTGTTTAGGTTTGGCAGTACTTGTCTCACAGATAGCATGTATCAGAGGCAGCACACAAACCCAAGTTTTCTTAATTCCAAGACCAACCTTCTTGCACTGTACAATTCTGCCTTTCCCTTTATGATAGTGTGTTTTGTAGTGTTTGCTTAAAGTATTCATATTTTGTCCCCTCTCCCCATCTAGCTTGAAAGCCACTTAGGGACAATAATTGTATTTACACATTATTGGGGTAGGCATAATGGAGGCACTCAATGATAATATGTTGATTAGTTTTGACTGTCATAATCCTAAAGCAAAATTATATAACAAGAAAAATTTTGTATCAGATGCTTAAATCTCTGAATTCTGAAGACACATTCCCTAAGATAATAAAGTCATAATACCCAGTGATAGATAGTGTCCTGGACCCTAGTATCAGTATCTCACAACCACTCACAGTAATCCTGTGAAACTTCTAGCATACTCACAATTAAAAGAAGGAGAAGCTTCTCAGACAGCACTGGTAAGATGCAATGGTCTGTACCCTTTTGAATTTCATCATCAGTCAGCCTTCAGCCAGTCACCTTCAGCCATCAGCCACCATCAGCCAGTGTTCAGGAGTTGTGGACTTTGGACAGCTCCCCTCCACCCACAAATCTGTCTTGAGGCATGCAAAGCATGAGGGAGTACATGTTTATGGGGACACAGGACAAGTCACTCAGGAAAATTAGGTTCCTGAACCTGAACTAATATACCATGCCAGAGGTTAAACTTACTCTTCTGCTCTCTACCCTTCCAAGACATTGATCTCTGTAATTTGTTATAAATCAGCCTGTAACAAAACACAGAGACAGAGGTGCTAGATCTCCTTGATTTTATGTCCTGACTGGAGGAAGTATCAGAGGGAAAGGACCTTGTCTCTGTCAGCACTGTTGCCTCCAGAAATTCCAAGTCCCTGTCCCAATGTTCAATTTCCTGCTTCCCTAATCCTAACATCTAGACTTAGACATGAGGGTTTCAGGAGAAAAAGGAAAGGAATACGGGTAATTTAACTGTACGAAGAGGAAGCCAGAGTCCCATAGATGCCCTTGGCTCATGTTTGATGGGGACAGAGAGATTTTCAGTTATAGCTAGTTGAGCAAAATGTTGCATTTTCTCATACTTCCTTGCCACTTGGAAATACTGAAGTCTCACAGGAGTGCACTCAGCCCATGTTTTATGCATTCTCAGTGTGATTACTAGGTAAATTCTCATTATATGTTTCCATGAAACAAGTTGTCTGGTGGTAATGAGTAATCTGGGGACAAAATCAGGGGATAACCCAAGAGTGACAATACCCCCAGGAGACCTATACAGTAGATACCACCACCCACTATTAAAAAATGAGTAATAGTAGGACCTTGGAGTCAGCAAAGTCTAAGTTAATATTTTGCCTGTGGCCTGTGAGACCCTTGGAAAATCACAATCTCTAATTCTCCCCCTCCTCCTCATAACTCTGTAAGACTGTACTTTACAGAGAAATTGTGAATCAGCACTGGCAAAATCCAGTCAAGACTACAAGTATTTATTAAATACTTACTATTTGTCATGTACTTTGCTGGATGAAGAAAGGAAGGCAGAACGAGTGACTGTCCTCAAAGTGATCACTTTCTATGAGGGAAACAACAAGGAATGACTAGATATATTCAAGATATAAAAGGAGTAGATGAAAGATAACTGAGAGGATATGCTTCTAGCACATGGGTTGGAGGTGAGGCAAGAATGAAACAGGACTGGAAAACAATTCCTGCAGTGAGTGAGATTTGAGCTTACTCTTCAAATATGCCAGAGAATAAGAGATAGAATCAAGAAAGGAGAACATTTTCAAGCATGGGGTGCTGCTGATGTGAAGGCACAAGAGACAGGATATGAAATATTCTGTGTGAAGACCTACAAGTAGATCAACACTGCTGGATCATAGACTATATGGATGGGCATAAAGTGCAAGAACACTGGAAGGGTAGGAAAGGGCAAGGTTGTAAAGAGCTTTAAATGCCAAACAAATACATTTATCTTGGATCCTAAAGATAAGAGGGTGCCATTGTAGTGGGGAGACCTGTTCAAAGGTTATTACAATAGTACAGGCAAGATTGAGGACCAATCTTAAAAGCTATCTTCAAATGTTCTCTTAGTTTGAGATCAAGTTATGCCTTATTCATAAAGGCCAAGTGGCTGTTGATGCAAGATAGAAATAACCCAAGTTCAGCCTATCTTCAAAAGCTGTTATGTAACTGCCAGCAGAAAATCAATAGGACACCTTCTGTGACCAGATATAATCATGCAAGAATGAATACACAGCTTTTAAGACAAAATTTGGCTCATTGATTTCACAATATGAACATAGAAAGAATAATTCTGACCAGTGTCTTAGGTCAAAAAGAAAGTGTTCCATGGGGCAGGCATTGGACCCAAGGCTCAGTGTGAGATAGGTTATTATCACCCAAATTTGATTCTCAAATGAGCAACCTTGCTGTTCTTCTAAACTGCTTATTGACTATGGTCCCTGTACTCAGTCAGTGACAAGAACTACAGATTCTTTTTTCACAATGAAATTTTCATTGGTCCTATCCTCACTAGTGATGCTGTTACTTCCTTTATGTAGTGTCTTTCTATTTTTTTCCCATTCTGTTCTCTACTTCCATAATAATTATCCTAGTTCAAGCTTCTCTCAGCAGCATCCCAATTGAATTCTGATTCCTATGTCTCCCTTTTCCAATCCCTCCTATCCCGAATTGATGAAATATTTTTATTTTTATTTTTGTTGTTGTTGAAGGCTGCCCAACTCTTTATAATTCCATTTGGGATTTTCTTGGCAAAAATACCAGAGTAGTTTGCCACTTCCTCCTCTAGCTCATTTTAGATATGCAGAGTGAAGTGACTTGCCCAGGGTCACATAGCTATCAAGTGTCTGATGCCAAATTTGACTTCCTAATTTCAAGTCTGGCATTCTATGCACAGTGCCACCTATCTACCTGAAATAATCTTATTAAATACAAGTCTAACTATATCACGCCAGTGCTCAACAATCTTCATTGACTCCCTATTGACTCTAGAATAAAATACTAACTTTCAGCTTGGAATTTAGTGTTCTTTACAATCCAGTATCAACCTGCCTTCCCAGAATTTTTTAATACTAACTCCTTTCATATATTCTGAATTCTGGCCAAACTGGCTTATTCATTACTTCTCCAAATTGGCATTCCATTTCTCTTTTCCATATCTTTGTACAATTCAGTCCCTTATACCTACAATGGACTCTCTTCTCACTCCTATCTCTTAGAATCTCCAATTCATGTGGTATCTCCTAGAGAAAGACTTTATTACTATTTGTAGATGTTAGTGATTTGTTTCCTCTTCAAATGATCATATGTGTGTTTATCTGATTATAAGCCATAGAAATTAGAAAGTTTCTTGAAGCAAGAACAATTTTAGTTTGACTTTGTCTTCTCACTATATAGCATAATTTCTTGCACCTAATAGTACAATATATTTTGATTGAATTGGATTGGATTGAATTAGAAGGAAACTCTCCTTCCTCTGCCTAGCAAACTGCTTAACATTTCATCCAATAATTTAAGTATTAATAACTCCATAGAAGCTTCATAGGGCAGGATATGAATAAGGCAATGATTCCAATATAAGCTAAAAGTTTAGATTGATACTGAGGCAAAAGGTCAAGGAAAGTCTGCCCAGGAGAGTGAAGGGCCATTCATTGTAGTTGATGTTAACAAGAATATGCACATTCTTGAAGGGATCAGCAATGGGAGACATATTTTCTTAAAGCAATGAATCTTCAACCATAATTTAGAGACATATGTTTGATAAGATTAAAGTGCTTTCCCATAAGTTAGCAGAAAGCAGACACCATCATGGATAATCTTCAATACTTTAATGAATTCCTGAACTCATTAGTGTGGACACTGTCTCCGCTGTTGCTGATTGCAAACAATGCATGCTTTCTCATCTTGTATTATTTTTATCCTTGCCTTTCCCAAAAGTCATCTTAGAGTAGAGCTATAATACATTAAAGTTCTTTCTCTCATTCATTTGCTATTTTGAGGGAAATAGTGCAGCTCAAGATGCCCATCTCATCTCACAGAGGCAGGCAGCTTGGAATCATTGAATGCTATTTCACAATTTCTTCAGTACAATTCAGATTGATCTATTCTTACTACTATTCAGTTCTGGACCTAGCTGATTATCAATCAGCAGTGTCTCTCTGTGATATCTATCTCTACTAGCTGAACCTTTTTCAACTAGCCCATTTTGCTTCAGGTCATGATATGGACAAAATTCATTTTAACTGTTTGGCATTACAGTGTCCATAGTTTGGCCCATTTTATTCATGTAACTATGGATTTCACTAAGGGAGATTTCTAGTATCCTAGGACTTAAATTTGAATAGTACAGGGTCATCTTAAAATAGTAGCATTTGGAGAATTTTGCCACTGAGGGTTTTGGGAGTTTTGTTTGTTTGGGGTGGGGTTTTTTGTTTGTTTGCTCCTTTGGTAGAACATCTTTCGAGATATTGGTAAATACCATCAAAAAAAGCCATTTAGGGAGGGAACACATTCAAATTTGTCTGAGTAGGATGGAAAGTTCAATCATGAGCTAAATAATGAATTGCATCCCTGCTCAAGTATTGGCCAGGTTATCTAGGTGTACAGAAGATGAGATAAGCTACCTGGTGCTGAACAGATTTAACCTCAACAAAGGAAACATACTATCTACTACTCTCCTGTGTTCCTCAGAGCCTCTGGACAGTCAGATATTCAAGAAGGAAATGGGATATCAGGAACTCTGGTTTCTGTGAAGAAAAGGATGTCAACTCTCTGACTTTGATCTAAATCCAGTTACAAGATATATGACTTACCAGTCTCAGAGATTTACAGTCTGTAGGAATGCCAGGAAGGAAAATAAATTCATGTATGGTTGGGCTGGCAAGCAGGTAAATAGGACACGGATTCTCAGTGTTAACCATGAGGGGGCCTTAGGTGACCTCACCCTTTCCCTGTAATCATTTGTAGGAAAGGAATATCCCATGATGCTAATGCCCTGAATTTCTACCCTGCCCCTCTAAGTACGGAGGGTTCAATTCAATTCAACTCTATATTAGGTACTATTCTAGGTGCTACATATAAAAGTCAAAACTGAAGCAAACCCTGACCTCAAGGAGATTAAAATATACATTGTGGATGCAGAATGTGCACATATAAGTAAATACAAAGTTATTGGAAGGGTATATAATAACTAAGGTGAGGGAAGACACATCTGAGCTAAGCCTTGGAGTGAGCTAGGTATTCCAAGAGAAAACCTAATCTCATTAGGCCTCTTTCCCACACTTCCTAGAGAACTTGTGACTATGAGCCTCAAAACAGAATTTGGCCTGTACTACTGGAAGCATTGGGGTTATATACTACTCCAGAGTACAGCTGCCATTCTCTTGGCTCCCAGGGCAAGCAATTTTCTGGCAGGGCCAAATGCTAGATAGCTGTGTCTGCATTAACTGGGGTGTTCATCCAGACAGGATTAGCAAAATCCAATGAAGCTTTTCTCTCAGCTAAGGCTGATGGACCAACATATTCAAAATCCTACTGAGCCCTATGATAGAAAATAGAGTAGCATTTCTGAGAAGGTAATTTTCAACATAAATGAAACCAGTCTCCTATAGGGAAAAGAACACTGAAAAAGGCATCAGGAGATCTGAGTTCAAAGCCTGTCTCTGTAGCTAATTGGTTATTTGACCTTAAGCAAATATCTCTCTCTCCCTTTCCCATTCCCTCTCTGTCTCATCTAAACTACAAAATGAGAGGAGCTGCTAAATGATCTCAAACTGTCTTCTGCCTATAACATTATGTGACTTAAACCCTTTACTCCAGAAAGACTGGTCTGTTGACTCTCTGAAAGACATTATGAGCAGCCCTGCCTCTTCATCTTTGATGACACTGTTGCCTCTCCAAAAATTTCCTGCTCCCTTCCATTTCCAATTTTGCATATTATTATCTATTATATATTATTATTCATACTACTATTACATACTACTACTGCTACTGCTACTGCTGTTGCTGCTAATATTTCTATTACTGTTACTACTATTATTGCTACTACTTACTGCTACTATTATTTTTATTACATTTGCTACTGCTGTTGTTGCTACTACTAATATAATTACTATTATTTATAGTATTACTACTGCTACTATTACAATTCTTACTATTATGACTAATACTGCTACTGTTGCCATTAATGCTATTATCACTAGTACTCATTACTACTGCTGCTACTATTACTTCTATTACTATATCTATTATAACTACTTTTAGTATCATCTCTACTACTGCTAGTATTATCACTATTCTTACTACTACTTTTACTATCACTACTATTACTAACTCTATGTTCTAAAGATTTTTATATCAGCTCCTCAGACTAAACTCCCCATTTCCACCTTTTGAGACCTATATGACTTAAAGAGTCCACAGTGTTGACTTTAGGCAAAAGATCTGGCAGAAAATGAGAATGCATGGCCTCATCTTGTAGTCGAGGTATAAAACATGCACAGAAAGTGGAAAAATTTGTTTATGGGTAGCAAAGAGATTTGATGGTCCCTGTGCAGTCCAGGGATGATGATGATGGTAATGATGCCGGTGATGGTGGTGGTGATGGTGATGATGATGATAACAGCAGCAATGTATAGTCACCTAAAACTAATATATTATTTTTACAAAGCATTTTCTTGATCACAACCCACTAAGGTAAGAAGTGCACATATTATTATGCCTATTTTCTAGATGAACTGACTAAAGCTCTGAGAGGTTAGTGGCCTAATTTTCCTATGGACAACAGAAAGCAATTATTTGAGTCAGAAGTTGAAAGCAACTCTCTTGACCCTAACTCAGACATTCTTTCTATTAAAGACCTTGGAGAGCACCAATCTGATATAATTTTACACAGGAGGAAACCATGACCCAGAGAGAATTACTCAGGTTCTAAATAGTAGCATGAACAACTGCCCAAGGTCATAGAGCAAAAGATTATTGTAGTTAGTATTTGGATCCAAGGCTCCTGATTTAAGGTTCAGCATTCTTTTTTTTTTTCTATCATTCTGCCTTTTAAGGATTTTTATAGCAGTAGTATAGTATAATTTAAAATAATAATAACTAACAATATATTAAGGTTTTTCAAGTGTTTTACATATATTATCTCATTTGATCTATAGTGGGAAGAATCCTGGGCTTTGACTCAGGAAGAAATCAGGAAGTCCTCAGTTTGAATACTGCCCCAGAAATTTATTAGTTTTGTGATCCTTGGAAAGTCGCTTGACATCCAGGAATCAGTTTCTTTGTCTGAAAAATATGTGAAGTAGACTACATCAGTAGTACTTAACTTGAGAATCTGTGATTAAAAAAACATTTATTATTAAATTTCAATATAGGGCAACTGAGAGGCACAGAGAAAATTTCTACTATTACTATTACTACTTTTATTGCTGCTACTAACTACTACTAATACTATTTCTGCTGCTGCTGCTGCTGCTACTACTACTATTAATACATCTACTGTAACTATTGCTACTGTTACTACTACTGCCTACTATTCTTACTACTACTACTATACTACTACCACTATGTTCTAAAGGCTTTTATATCAGCTTTTCAGGCTAAAGTCTACAACATTTTTGAGCACTCCAGGATTTGAAGAATCCACACTGTTGAGTATAGGCAAAAGTTCTGGCAAGAAAGGGCAATGTGTGGTCTCATCTAGCTGAGCTAGATGTAGAGTTCACATAGAGAAAGTGGAAAAAGGAGTTTATGGGTAGCAGACAGATAGGTCTCATGTCAGGATGATGAGTTCAAATACAGCCTCAGATACTTCCTAGATTTGTGACCCTGAGCAAGTCACTTAAAACAGTGACTGACTTAGTTTCCTCACCTGTCAAATGGAGATAATAATAGCACCCAATTACAGAGTTGTGAGAATCAAGATAATTGTAAAGTATTTAGCACTATTCCTAACATAACAAATGCTTTAGAAATGTCAACTACTCTAATACTATTGATTTCCTTTCTAATTCTCTTAATTTTGTTTTCTACTTTTAACAACACAATTCTGAGAAGTGTTCCATGCCCTTAACCAACTTGCCAAATGGGTCCATGACATAAAAATGTTATAAAATCCTGGCCCAGGTTATCTCATAGGTCTCTTTCTGTTCTCAATCTGTGGTCCTCTGACCTTCTGTAAGACCGTTATTAACTCCTCCTGATCACCTCCTATCTCTGAATACCTTCTTCCCATACTTGCCCAACACAAAGCTAAATAGCATACAACTTTTAAATAAAAGAAAGAGGTGATTTTGTTACCTACACCTCCACCACCAAAGCTGACCCTCCTCTTGAGCCTACCCATTGCTTCCTGTTCTACAAGGCAGCAATTTTATAAATATTGTTGACTTCCTGGTTGGCAAGTGAAGTTTACTGAGAATGCACAAATCCCGGAGGTGTCAACAGATAGCAAGATAAATTCTATCAGTTAAACATCACCACCAGAAGCAGTGTGGAACCTTGGGCACTAGTCCCTCTTGGGAGCTCCCCTTGTTTTGCCATTATGGAACTGTGCACATCTCATTTTGCCTTGGCCAGCCCCTCTCTGGCAGTTAATTAGAAGAATAAACTCCAGGGAGTAAGTGAAATGCTTTTAGGGCCAGAGAATTAGTAAACAAGCTGTTCTCCTGGGTAAAGACCTGATCTCCTGGTTCTTTGGACTGTGGGAGGCTGCCTTGAGAGCAAGGCTGTCTTTTGTCCCTGTGACTGACAACTTGAATCAGATTCTCCCCTGAGGAAGGCCTGATTTGATGTGGAGAGCCCTTGGAGGGGATGGGGGTACAAACTGGCCTTATGGGCTGCAATCTACCACACACACACAACATGCTTAATTCACAATCCCTTACTCTCATTTGAAACAGAGGCCAGGCATATTTTTTCTGCATAATAATATGCAAATTGGGAAAAATACATTAGGGATTTATTTTTTTGTTTTCTTTCCTTGCCATAATGGTTTTTTTGTTGTTGTTGTTTTCTTTTTTACTTAAAAAAGGAATATTCATTTTTAAATTTATTTATTTATTTATTTTTAATTTATGGAATAAAACAAGCATTTCCATAACAGCACAATAAAAAAGATGATTGTTGAGTTCGGATCCAGCCTCAGACACTTAACACACACAAACAAAAAACTTAGCCTTGTAACCTTGGGCAAGTTACTTAACCCCAACTGCCCTCCAAAAAAAAAAAAGATGATTGCACATGAAACTGCAAATTTACTATGTACAACTTGTTATTACTCTTAAATATACAATAAAGAAGTTTATTTAATTATTTAATTATTTAAATTATTTAATTATTATTTAAAAGGAGTATTCTTAAAATGCATATTTTCTTGAGTTGTTTTCACGTAATTTGGGCCTCTTTTATCCCCCAACATGAGATGATCTGCAGAACGTGATTAAGGTTTTCCAAGGAATTTTTTCTTTAAGTTTTATCAAGATGTCATTTCATACACTAGAGGACAGGCTGAGCCTTGCTTGGGGATTCTTGGGTATAGATTTCCTCTCTGCTTCTACATGTAGCTTATCTTGGATTTGCAGCTCCCTACATTAGACAGATGCATACTTATGCCAGAGAAAGACCAGAGAAGTACAAGGCTAGCCAAGAATAAAGTAGTTCTATTGGCATAGACTAACCAGAGCCAAGGGGCTTAGGGAAAAAAATTTGCCTCCATTTGTGATTTTCAATTTGAATTAATTTCTTCTAATTCTCCAGGGCCATATAGGCAAATTTGTCATTCTTTTCCACCCCAGACATCTAGTTTTCCATTTCACATAGAAACTTGACAATGAAATGAGTTAGTGAAGATATAGCATTTCATAAGAATGGATTATATAAATACATACCTGCACAATTATAAGGAGAGGCATTGTGCACAGGATAGAGTGCTGGAATCAGAGTCTACAGGTTATGGATTCAAATCCTGCTTCTGACACATACTGATTGTGTGACTTTAGGCAAGAGTCTTAACCTCTCAATGCCTCAGAAAACTATCCAACACTCTCATATTTCAGATATGATGCTGATCATCACTGGCAGAAAAATTATGATATGACATAGTATGATCTAAAATGATACAATGTAATATAACATGATAGGTTGTATAACATGGCATGACACAACAATATAATATGGCATGATTTAATATGACATGATGTGATGTAACATGACATAATGTGCCATAATATAATATGAATAATAGAACATAGTAATTATACTATGCTATAGTACAATATGAGATATGATGTGATATGATATATGATATGACATGACATGATATGGTATAGTATGGCACGGTATTGTACTGTAATGTATGGTATGGTATGGTATAGTATGGGGTATGGTATAGTATGGTATGGTATGGCATGAGATATGATACAATTTATGATGTGATATGATGTGATGTGATCTGGTATGGTGTGGTGTGGTGTGGTGTGGTATGGTATGGTATGGTAGTAAACCATATGGTATCTTATGATATCATATGGCATAGTATCATATGACATGTTAATGTGGCAACATGGAGGGCATAGGGGGTAGACAGACATACTGAGTGTCTTGAAGACCTGGTACCAAGTCTTTTCTATGATATATTTTAACTGCATATATTATCTTCAGTAAGTCATAATTTCTCAGCACGCTAAGACTATAATTCTAAGAATATAATTTTGAGACCAATTCTAATTTGCAGAGGAAGGTTTCTCACTGGCAATTCTTTATGCTAATGAAATTGCAGGTCTAGAAATATAAGACAAACATATACCATATACATATATTTTCTTTAATTGAAGTCTTATGTTGAAATTTTCTCTTAGCATAATTATGACCCAATTTTCTCCAAGGCCTCTCACAAGGAAGAAGAAGTTTAATGGGGTCTATCAAGGTGGAAAGGTTTCAGATATGGAGATAATGATATATTTCATTTCTATTTTCTGAGAAATAGCCTAGATTGATGGAGGTTTACTTTTAACTAAACATTTGTTTTTTGATTAACAAGTATTAATTTTCTTTCCCTCTCACTCCACATTCGTTGGGGGAAAAAAAAGAAAAAAATGAAACACTTTTTGAACAAAACACTTATTGAACAAAACTGCATATTTTAACAAATGAAAGCCTACAGTGCCCATGTCTTTAAGATGTGTATCTCCTCCTTAATTTTGTGTACATCACTTCTCTATGAAGAGGAGGGGAGAATGATTCATCAACAAGTCTCTGCATTCATGGTTGGTCATTGCAATAATCAGAGTTCTTAAATTTTTCAAAGTTGTTTTAGCAATGTAAAGTTCAGAGAAACTCATCTCCACATTTGCCTTAGGATTCCTAATTTGTGGCAAGAGAGATGGCAAAGTAACTCTTGAAGTTAGATCCTAAGGCCTTAAGATATGCACTGATTTATGGATTATCCACAAATAGTTGAAGCATGTATACGTGTGTATGCATAATATGTGCATTGGCAATGTATATGTGTATCTATTCACATGTATACACATGCATATATATGTATATATATATACATAATGCTTATATATTAAATTGTTATATATATATATATATTACAACATCCCCATGAGAATATCTTTATATCTACCTCTATATATTTTTATTTCCATCTCTATCCATGTCTATATCTATACCTATACTTATAACTATATCTGTATCTATAAATATGCATTATCTATAGATATTTCTTTATCCATATACATATCTATATCAATACCTTCATCTATATCTAGATCTATCCATATTTTTGTTTGGTAAATTCAATTCAAATCAAATCACTTATTTTTTCAAGTCATTCTTTTAAATTACAAAGATGAAAACAGAACAGTCCCTTCCTTCAAGGAGCTTGGATTTTCTTTTAGAGACACATGGTTCAAATCCACAAGAAACTTACCTAGTTATTATTTATCCATATCAAAAGAAGGCATATATCAACCAAGTTCCTATTGCCCTGATTGAGGACATTCCACAGAGAAAATGAAGTCAAATCAAGAGCTGATCAGCTCAGTAAGGTTAGCAGATAGGGGCTGTCGGAGATCACTCAATATAGGCCTTAACCCTGTTTTGTATTCAGGAGAGACTTTTCTAAATACATCATTCCCATGAAAACAGCTACTAGGAATCAGAAAATTTACTAGTCCTGAGAACATTATATACACCAAGAAAGATGTGGTTGCTTTTGTCTATGCCCCTTCCCCCATTTTTTCAGGGTAGGCCTTAAATTTGAACAGATAAGGAAGAGAGAGAGAGAGAAAGAAAGAGAGAGAGAGAGAGAGAGAGAGAGAGAGAGAGAGAGAGAGAGAGAGAAGGAGAGAGAGAGGCAGAGAGACAGAGAGGGAGACTTAGAAATAGAGACACAGAGACAGAGACATAGAGACAAAGAGAGATGGATGATAGAAACATAAAAAAGAAAATCACTGTATATTTTCAAACATGTTAAAGAAAAATTGTGGAAGACACAAAATAAATTTTCTTTTAACTGAAAACATGACTTTGTCCTCCAATTTAATTACTGATTTTTAATTACTCCCCTAATATTTATCAAGCACTTAATATATTACTGGCTCATTGAGGATACAGATAAAAGCAACAATAATCCCTTCTCTTAAGAAGTTCAAACTCTAATAGGGGAGGCAATGAGTAGATGATAATATGTATATAAGAGCTCTAGAGAGATGAGAGGTGAGCTCAGAGAGCAAGACACTATCTGTTGGGGGCAGGGTGGGAACAATTTCAAATGGAAGGTAGCACTTCTTAAAAGAAGTCTTAAAGGAAGCCAGAGAAACTTCAAGACAAGGGTGAAGAGATCAAAGCAAATGTGTATTGACAGTCACTATAAAGACATGTAGGTGAGGTATGGAGGTATGGAGGGCAGTGTTCAGGTGAGTGTACTGGGATTGTGGCTGACATCAAACAGAGTATAGTGCAAGAAAACTGGGCAGATAGAAAGGTGGTAGGTTTTTAGGAAATTTAAATGTCAAAGAAAGGATAAAGGTCTGAAGTAGGTTGCTTGCTGTATGAGTAGAGCGAACAGTAAATATAGTTGTTATTGTTGTTCAATCATTTCAATCATGTCCAACTCTTTGTGATGCGATTTGCTTTTTTTGTTTGTTTGTTTTTTGGGGGTGGTGGATTTTCTTGGCAAAGGCACCAGTTTGCCATTTCCTTTTCCAGCTCACCTTACAGATGAGGAAATGGAGGGAAACATGGGTAAGTTATATAATGGCAAACAAATGAATACTTAGCACCTTGTTTCATTTATTTAATTATTTAGTACCACATTTAAGTTCAAGTTTCTTTGAGCCTTGCCTGTGATTATATCAAGTCTTTGTTAAGAAATAGAGTCTGTGAATCCCATAGTGGGAGGGACTTGCCAAAGCCAGGAATAGGAAGGACATAAGAAGTGGGTAGAACAGGAAGGAGCTAAAGACTATATAAAAATCTGAGCGCAGCTGGGAAAGAGCAGAATTGAGGAGGGGAATGGTTGTAGTGGCCAGCACTCTGTTTGTTCTGTCTGTGTTGATTTGTGTTTGTGACACTTTGTACAGAAGCCCTGGGACCTTACTGGAAGCCCTGACAGGTTTTTCTTGTTGTCTGTTTACAGAAGTCCTAGAGGAGGGTTTCAGAGGTCCTGGGACTTTGTTGATTTGTGTTGACTTTTCAGAGCTTGTTTGTGGGTCTGTGTTGATTTCTATACTGATGATTTGTGTTGACCTCTCAGACCTTGTTTGTGCATCTCTGTTGATTTCACAGGCAGATAGTGAATTGATGATAGTTCCAGCAATGTGTGTGAATGCTGTTTTAGCTCTGTTGAGATTTGTCTTCTCAGAAACAGAAACTGTGAAGGACTTGAGGTGAACTGGACACTGTGAGCTTCAATATGGAATAAGAACTGGATGAGGAGCTCGACTAGGAGCTAAGAGCTGCTTGCCTGTGAATCCAGGTGAAGTTTGGGTGAATTCAGGCAAGAACTAGACCCATGGAGAGAAACCGTGGAATTGGGGAACCAGCCTTGAGCGAAGATGAAAAGATGCCTCCTTGGGTACTTAGTACTGACTAAGAAGACCATGATTTACTGCGGTTTAAGGGTGGGAGAACTTTGTACTTCCTACCTTGTACCCCTTAAGAATGATTTAGGTAAGGATGATTGGAAACTAATTTCCAATTAGAAGAAAGAAGACTTTTTGACTGAAGAGATAAAGACAGTGTGACCTAGGGGTGGGAGACCTTTGTACTTTTGTATCCCTGAAGGAAAACTGCTCCTTATGGATGATTGAGTTAAAGAATTACTGAATGATATCTTTTGTTTAAAACTTTGTGGCTACTTTAGTAATAAGTTGTTATGTTATATCATTATGAATGCTGTACTTTGGTTTCTGTGAATGTTTTGCTTTAGTTTATTGCTGAATAAATAGAGTTCACTATACTATGTGATCAGAACATTAGAGCTATTCACAACAGCAGTCCTCTGGAGAGCTACTCATGCTTGGATTTGTAAATTACTTGCCCAGAGTCACATAACAAAGAAGTGTCTGAGGCCAGATTTGAAGTCAGGAAGATGAGTCTTCCTGCAAGGCCTGGTGTTGTGCCACCTACTTGTCCTAACATATGGTAGAGGTGTTGCTAAAGGTGAAAAGAACAAATTGAAAGACATTCAAGGGTATACTAAGATTGTGAGCTGGAATGCCTGGGAAAATCGGGGTACCTTTAACATTTTGGAATTAGGGAGTTTGGGGGGAAAGGTAAGGTGCTTTGAATTATACATGTTGAACTTTAAATTTCTAGGAAACATCTAGTTCAAAATATCCAAAGGTAATCACTAATATAGAATTGAGTTTATGAGTTACCAAGGCACTTTATTATCCATTGGTTTATGGGTAACATAAGAAAACTAGCATTCCATTGCTTATTTGGCAGATGAACAAATTAAGACCAAACTGACAGGCTCAAAGTTATATTGCTAGTAAGTTGTAGATCTCAGATTCTATTAGATAACATTGTACAGAAGTAGAAATTTAAATGAGCCAGGGGTCAGAGATTTTATTGGTCACTGGAGCATTCCCATAATAATCAAGATCACCATCATAAGCATCATTAATCAATTAATCAATCATCATGATCAATTGAGCAAAGAACTGCAAAAATACTTTGGAAAAATTAGACATCACTATTCAAAGTGAGAGTAATGATTTTATCTCCAATTGAAGCCTAGGGAAACTATAAGATATGTGAATGGTATCAAAGGGCCCCCTATGATCAACATCTTCATAAACTCAATTATAAATGTGCTGATAATGAAGTAGTAGATGTCCCAGTCATGAGAATTTCTTTTGATGGAAATTCAAGAATGGGTCATTGACATGAGAAATCACCAGAAGGGGAGGGATAAATGACTGAATAATAGAAACAAAAGATCCTGTTATGTACTGTACTCCACATAAATATTATCTCTCATTGGATTCTCACAACAACACTGAGAGGTGCCATTTTTATCTCCATTTTATAGTTGAAGAAACTGAGAAAGAGATTTAAGTGAATTGCCCAGGACTACACAGACAGTAACAGTTTGAGGCTGGATTTGAACTCTTATCTGACTGACTTCAGGTTAAGCAACTATCCTCTATGGCACCAACTGCCTCTATGAAGGGAACAGAATGGTCACTGCCATTAGGATTGTCCTTAAGGATCCTGATCTTAGTGATCAATATAAATTGTGCAAGGAAACAATAGAATATGCAATACATTATTACACACTGTAAAGGTTTATTGGAGTGTATGAGGTGTTCAGGGTGGCCTAAATCTCTGATGTGAGGGTCAGACATGGAATAATCCAAGGTCATCCACTGTTTCCTGAGCCTTTACCAGTTCTCCTAACTTGTCTTGCCACTGGGTTCTAATGGTTCTGCAAGAGAGAGTGAGGCTGATAACTTTTTGCAACTCTGCCTCACTTAAATCCAATTCCCAAGCAAGTCAAGATATCACCATGTGATGTCTTGGTACTCTTCAAAAAACAGAGGAGGAACAACAACAATAAAACTTTAGTAGCCACCAAATATTTAACAAAACAAGATCTAGGGATGAAAAATATTCCAGAAGATTGTTATTTTTCTCAAATAGATAGATTTGTTTTCTCAAATAAATTCTGGAGATTTAACCAATAAACTGTACTGGAACTATACTAGAATTAAAGATAGAACTGTTGACCCATGATTGACTTTAATGTTTTTTAAACAAATATTTTAATAAATGTCACCAAACCAAGTATTCATAATCAATAAGGTACATGGACCAAAAGGTTTCAGATTATAGAACTTTGCAGAGATGATCAAAATGGTGTGGGAAAAGGAAGAGATAGATATTATCTCTATTGTCCTGTCTGCTATTGGAGTTGTACCAAGAAGAATTTCAGTGAGCCTATAGAGAATGAGTTAACAAATCAATATTTTTGTTCAAATACAAAAGGCAGATTTCCTAGTCTCTGTAATAGTCTGTAGTATGACATCAAGATACTGACTAATCATAGGACCATTTCTATCTGGACCCCATTAAAGAAGATGAGAAGAAATGATATAATAATGACAATAATGATGGACTGCCTTGGAGTCAGGAATATCTGACATTAAATCTCACTTCCAAAACTTACTCTCCCTGTGACTCTAGGTAGTTAATCAAGCATTTTGGGCCCCTGGTAAATTTTTATGACCATAAGTTATACAGGACTGATGCTGATATGCAATGGTAGGGGAAGTTTCCTCACTGAAAATACTCTGCATCAATGAAATCAAAGGTACAGGACAAAATAATAATAGTGATACTAGTAGCAGTAATGGTTATACTTTATACTATAGAAGAAAAAAATCTCCAGTGTCATAGTGGATCTGGCATTTAACTGTGGCTTTGTGGTGGAGAGAAGGGGTACAGAGAGAAATCTCAAGAGGTAAACATGAAGTGGGAAGACATTTGGGTAAAGGAAATGCAGAAAGCTCAGGGAACTTTAGGATTTGAAAAAAGAGAAGAAAGAGGTGCAGTGTTTTTGGCACAAATGGAATAGTATTGGGAAAGGGAGAGAGGCAGGAGTGAACATGGCAGATTATTTGTATTGGGGAATAGAAAGAAGGAAAGCTGCAAAAATTACATAGGCTAGTTGAAGGTCTTGAATGACAAACTAGATAGAGAATTTGCAGTTGATCTGGTAGGGAGTCACTGTGTGTCACAACTGTTGAAACTCTGCAATTTGAATTAAATGGGATTTGTGTGTAAGTACTATTCGTTGAGGATCTCAGTTAGAATCCCATCTTAAAATATCTAGTGACTCTGGTTATGTGAATTAAACTCTCTCAGTCTCATGTAAATATATGGGGAAAATGGAGATAATGATGGGACCTACATCTCAAGATTGTTGTGGAATTCACATGAGAGAGAGGGTAGGGACTAATTTCATTTCTTTGGTGCTCTCAGGTCCTCCTACATCTTCTATCAATGTAGGCCAGTGCCTTTTCTGCTATTTATCATTAAAAAAAAACAGGCTTAGAAAGCTGAAAAATCTAGTGGTTTGCAAACACTCATATACTGTACTTGTATCAGAAGTTGGACTAGAACTCAGGATTTTTTGGTATTAAGGTCAATTCTCTATCCGTTATGGCACACACATACATACACACATGTAGATGAGTGTATACAATGTGAACATGTATGTGTACACAATATATGTGTGTGCATGTATGTGTTAATGTAATATATAAGATATATATATATGTGTGTGTGTGTGTGTGCGTGTGTGTGTGTGTAAAGTGCTTTTAGGGATAGATAGATAGATAGATAGATAGATAGATAGATAGATAGATAGATAGATATGTAGGTAGGTAGGTAGATAGAGTGTATAGTGCTTTCCAATCCAGAAAGCACTATATAAATATTAGCTCTTAATTGGGCCGTTGGGTGGTGCAGTAGATAGAGCACTGGGCCTGGGGTCAGGAAGACTAGAGTTAAAATCTGCCCTCGGACTCTTACTAGCTGTGTGACCTTGAGCAAGTCACTTAATCCTGTTTGCCTCAGTTTCCTCATCCGTAAAATGAGCTGAAGAAGAAAATGACAAATCATCCCAATATCTTTGCCAAGAAAACTCCAATTGGGGTCATGGTGAGACTGAAAGGACTTAACCCACACATTAACTGTTATTATTGCTAATAGGAATTGATATAAATCTTCACTGATCATTCTTATAATGATCCTAGAAGCCAGTAAAATTCACATTCACGAATGATAAATTTAGAGTTTGAGAGAAAAAAAATAGAGACCAATGATTCGACTGCTCCCTCCTTACTTTATAGTGGGAACAATGGAAATCCACAGAGATTAAAAGATATGTCCAGATTCCAACAGGGAGGAAGTTACGGAGCTGCCATCTGAATCTGTGTCCTCCAACTTTAAATACAATGTTTTGTTCCTATATTAGGTTCAGACAGACAAGAAGGTCCCCCATTACCTGCTCCTTTAGAAAGCATGCTCTGGTCCTTTATCTGAGCCAGCTAAATTATATCCCTAAAACTAGTGGAAACTTTTCAATTCACCATCCATACTTCAGTGTAGTCTGATGTGCCCAGAAACTACTCACAGCACTAAATGATAATTGAACATATTAATATTAACCAGGAAGAAAACTGCTACCCCATGCGTTTTATTCTAATTACATATTGTACAAAGATAAAAAGGAAAGAGCCCAGGGTAATTGCATTGTCTGAAAGAGAATTTGGCTTGAAATATGTTCGTGTGACTGTAACAAACCAAAGACAGAGACAGAATAATGACAATATTAACAACAGCAAAAATGTTCATTTTTATAATTCCTGCCATACATTATCTCCTCAGGACTTCCTAACAGTCTTCATAGGTAAAGAGTGTGTATGTTATTATTCCCTTTTGTAAATGAAGAAACTTAAGCACAAAGATTTTATGTGACCTGTTTAAGGTTCTACAGGCTAAATTTTTCAGCACCAACATTTGAACTCATGTTTCCAGGGGCCTTTCCCCTTGACCTTGCCAGTGATGAGGGCATCCTTGACAGGAGTATATTTACATTCTCAAGACCAACATCCCATCTCACAACAGCAATTTCCTACTAGACCTCTCCACCTCAGTGTAGCTTATGGGATCTCAAATTAAATAGATCCAAAATGGGATGCATTACCCCTTCCCATAAATCCACCTCTGTTCTATTTCTCTTCGCTGTTGTTGTGGTGGTGGTGGTGGTGGTGGTGCTGATGTTGCTGGTGGTGCTGATGGTGCTGGTGGTGTTGGTGATTTTTCAGTTGTTTCAGTCATGACTAGACTCTCTTGACCCCATTTCGTGTTTTCATGGCAAAGATACTTGAGTGGTTTGCCATTTCCTTCTCCACCTCATTTTATAGGTAAGGAACCTGAAGCAAACAGGGTGAAGTGACTTGTCTAGGGTCACACACACAGCTAGTAAGTCTAGTTGGAGGCCAGATTTGACCTCAGGTCTTTCTGATTCCGGGCCCAGTACTCTACCCGCTGTACCGCCTGACTGCCCACTAACTTTCTAGTCACTTAACTTCAAAACCTTGTAGTAATTCTTGACTTTTGCCTTTTCACATCCCTCATACTCAATCAGTTTTGGGGTCTTATCATTTCTACCTACCCCATATTTCTCCTATCTGTCTCCTTCTCTATAGGACCATGGCCACTACCTCTTGCCTTAACAATTCAAATACCCTCTAATTGGACTCCTGGACCTAGTATCTCTTCCCTCTATGTCATTTACCATGTGGTTGATAAATTATTATTCCCAAAACAATCTGGCCATGTCCTTCTCCTAAATTAAAGCTTCAATATCTACTGATAGTCCCTAGGATAAAATACAGACTTTACCTGGTATTTAATGTCTTTGACAATCTTATTCCAGTCTACCTTTCCAGGTTTAATTCTCATTACTCTCCAACTAAGTCTTCATTCCACATAAAAATGCTATAGCCTAGTATTATTTGACTCCTCTCTCCAGCCCTGCCATATCATCTCTCGGATGTCTAGGGTAATATGAACGATTAGGGACAGTATATCTGCTCTCCTGCCATATACGTGAGCCCTACATTGGTTATGTTCCTTTCATTGTTAGGAACCAATAACTATATGTTTCTTACCCAAGAGAGACTTAAATACATCATTAGTTTTTATAAAGGGACTATTAATTCAAAGATAAAGCTAAAATAAATATATGAACATTTTCTCCCAGAAATTTGAGGGCACAATCTTTCTCATTCCACCTCAGTGGAGAATTAGACCGATAACCTAGATACATTCCTACATAAAATTATTATACCAAATACAGTGTCTCAAAAGTCTTCATGTGTTTTGAGGCCAATGAAGTTTCTAAATGCACCAAGACTTTTGGGACATTGTGTATATATCCAAATACAACAGCTTCTGGGTGACTTCTTCCATGATTTCTGGAATCCTGAAGAACATGTCTTGTTCCTGGGGTAAACAATGCTTTACTGGAGGCAAAGAACCCATCAGGATTCTAAGTCCTGGATGCTTATGGCTCATTCCCCCAATCTCAGAGGTTGGAAACTCCATCATCTTCAATTAGAACAGAAATAAACAAATGAAACTAGGTCAAAAACTGAGTCCCTCTTCTCAGGGGACATTTGACTTCAGAAGGGAAAGGCCCTAAAGAAGAGGGTCAAACTCACTGGTAAAATCCCCTATTGCACTGAACCAGATTAAAATTTAATTGGGAAATGTTTAACAAAATCATAAAATTCTAATAATAACATAGATCATATTAATTTGTAGTTTTCTAAGTCAACATGCCGCCTGCAGGGATCCATTTCTATTTGAGTTTGACACCACCATTCTAAGGCATATTCTATAGTCTCTCCAAGACATTTCCCTTACTCATCATGATGATTTGCCTGGAAGTCATCTTCCCAGCATCCTCCCCCCATGGGGATGTTGAATCAGCCAAGCAAGCTGATGGAGTCAGATTTGTGATCTCCATATATGTGCCAGCTCTCCATTCCACTGAATTCACCAAAGCCTCCTTTCTATGCATGGTATGTATTCCCTCCTTATCCCAACCATTCAGAAATTCCAAGGGCTCACCTTGGAAGTCTTTCCTTATTAATCCCAGTACTTAGGCCTCTCTACCTTGTTAATCGTGTTGTATTTACTTAGCTATACATGTATTCTAGCAAATAAGAAAATATAATTTTCTTAAGGGCAAGAAATATTTCATTTTTCTCTCCCTTTCCAGTACTTAGTCATCCATATTAATTATCCCATTATGTACGTGTTAATAAACCATTGCTGGAATTAACTAAATAAAATTCATAAGAAAAAAACTAAAAAGAACACTTTGTTCATTCTTTTTTTTCTGAGTAGATGCAAAAACAGGACACGTTACAAATTGTGGGAATGTATACATCAAGGAAAAATTATCAACAAATGACCCTGCTACCTGTACAAAGAGAAAGAGTAATGAGGCATATTGCATCATTGCCTAAAGAAATACCAGGGAACCACCTTGATTAAACCAAAGGAAAAATTATTATTCCAGTTCCTTCCTCTGTATGAGTTCAGGTAGCAGCCCAGGGGGCATGTCTAGTGGTCCCAAGTAGTGACTACAATAATATTTCCTATTGAAATCTTTATCTTTGAAACTGAAATAGGGTTATGGCACATCTCTGAGTGAAGCACTAATCATGTTTTGCCAGTCAATAGGGGCTACTGTCTGCTGTCCCAAGCTAGCTTGACAACAAGCAATGCATCTGTTCCCCAAGTATTTCTGAGAATGGAGGCAAAGGTTTGAATCAGGATGGAAATGGCAAGGATTTAGTATATTAGCAATGTATGAAATATAATGGGGGGTTTTGGGTGGGAAAGGTAAAAATCTAGGAAAATAGTCATTGTTATCCTATTAATAATGTATTTCACTTCATTCAGATATGGATGAGAAAGAAGTTACATTACACACATCTTTAGCACAATTCTGAGAGTGTCCAAGAGCTCTTCTGTTTTTAACCTAAGTCTGATGCTCTAGTAGCAAAGTGAAAAGGCAAATTAGATTTTCAGCTTTTAATCTATGGGTCAACTAATCCCTTATTGGTCTCCAGTCCTTTTAAATAATTGAAAGTGTAGCCTTATTAAAAGGGCATTAAAGAGAGTGAAAGGAAAAGATTCCATAGGACCTTTTGGTCCAAAGTGTGATTTTGATTTAATCAAGATAGAACTTTATGCTTTAGGTAATTAGCTACTAAATTGTTTGTGGCTACAATAGAAGGAAATGTGAAAGTTTGTTCATTTCTTTGCTGAGCTCATCCCCAAATGGAACAGAAGTCTATATCTCAGTACATTGTGATTTTATGGAACCATGGATCCCTGTCTCCAGAGAGTATTTGGGAGGATGGAAAATCCAAATCATTCAGGATGGCCTATGGACTGGCTATGATTCAGGGTGTTATGGAAAGGTTACCAGTTTTAGAAACAGAGGACATAGGTGTAAATCCTGGGTCAACTACTTACCTTTGACCTTCAGCAAATCACTCTCACTGTCTGGGCCTTAATTTCCTTATCAGTAAAATGAGAGTATGGGCTAAATGGTGAATAAGTCCCTTCCAATTCTAAATCTATGATTCTATGGCTGCCAAAAGAGAGTTTTAGCTACCAAAGTTGTGGTAAGGAGCATACCTAAGGTCAAGGGGGAGCAATAATTTACTCTCTGTGTGACATTAGAGAAGTCACTTAGCTTCTCCCAGACTTAGTTTCCCCATCTATAAAATGATGGAATGAATTAGTTGGTGTTTGAAGACCCTGAGAGGGATTTTAATGTCAGCATGTATAAAATGCTGCCTTACATGACCACAAAATAAAATTTTTCATGTACTTTTTGTCTTTCAGCACAAAGATGAAAAGAAACAGGATCAATCCTTCATAATAATGATAAAGCTGGGGAACAATAATTATAGATAACATTCATAAGGTACTTTAATATTTCCCAAAGCATCTTACATATGATATCTCCTTTGATATTTAAAACAAGGTTATAAGTCATTTATTATTTCCATTTTATGGGTGAGAAAACAGATTCAGAGCCCAGTGTCACAGAGCTATCATGTGGCAGAGGTTGTCTTTAAACTCAAGTCTTTCTGACTCCATTTCCACTGCCAGTCTCTATTTTCCTTCAGGGGGGCAGAGAGAGGAATATTGTATTTTTATTTTATATCATATTATATCTTGTCATATTATAATGTGATTATGTATATATATGTATATGTGTGTTTATGCATATATACACACATATTTGTATATGTATGTCTATAAAGAACTTTGTAAAGCTTAAAATATTATATTTTCATTCAGTAGTTTTCAGTCATGTTCAACTCTTCTTCTCCCCATTTGGGATTTTTGTGAAAAAGATACTGGAGTAGTTTGCTATTTCTTTCTCCAGGTCACTTTACAGATGAGGAAACTGAGGCAATCAGGGATAGGCTATTGCCCAGGGTCACAAAGCTAATAAATGTCTGTGGTTGGATTTGAACTCAGGTCTTTCTGACACTAGTCCTGGAATTCCACTGTGCCCCCTAACTGCCAAAAATTATATATACTAAGTATTTTTTGTAATATGTTATGTTTTATGACACATTATGACATTGAAGTAGCATATTGACACCAGAAGATTATTCTAGAATATTCCCAGAATATTTTAGATTGTACATGGTGGGAGGGAAAAGATGCTAGGAAGTATAAAGGAAGTGGCACAGGTCCAAGGACCTACATTTGATTTTTTACTTGACCACTTTCAATCTGTGTCACCTGGGTAAAAAACTTAAATTCTCTGGGCTTAAGCACCTAATCCACAAAATGAAGGGGTTAAACTCAGGGGTCTCTGAAATCCTTTCTGACTTCAATAATCCAAAGTGGATCATGAGAGCATCCTCCCTTGGAAAAGGTTGGGTGCAATGTGTCAACTCTGCCAAACAAAATAAAGAAATAAGCTAACCAATAATTATAGTCTAAATATCCAAGTTGTTCTGTGCTCCCAAGAGGCATAAGCAGGAAAAGGACATGTTTGCCTCCTTACTTTGGGCACCTAGTGTTATTGTCATTGACTCTTTCCTGTCCTAACAAAAAGAGCTCTGGTACATTCATTTTTCTTTAACTGAAAGTTCTTCATTCAATGTGTTGACATTCCCAATCCATTTGCATCATCATTAGACCTTTTATCACTCATGGGGAAAAGGAGGTTATATGCCTAGTTAGAGGAATTTTAGAGTTCATTAAACTTGTATGATATAGCTTTCTGGGCCTTCAAAATACTTTCATTTTTTTTTCTTTAAAGTAGATGGAGTAGGTATTTTTCCATGTTACAGACATAGAAAAGAAATCTCAGAGAGATTTTAGGATTTATCCACTGTGCTACTGTTTTTTAAGTGGCAGAGTTCAGATGAGGATCTAGCCATCCTGATGACAAGTTCAGTATTCTTTCAAATATGCTTTCGGCAAGTAGATAGAATTTTAAGAGTGGAAATAAGGAATGGGCAGGAAGTAAGAGAAAAGGGACTTTTTTCTTCCCCCCTCATCTTTTCCTTGAGAATTTCTTGGAGGATGATTTCTAGGTTATTTCTTTGATCATGGCTTTTAGGTAGTCCAATAATTTTAAATTATCTCTCCTGGATCTATTTTCCAGGTCAGTGGTTTTCCCAATGAGATATTTCACAGAAAAAAAAAAGAACTGTAAAGTTTAATCCCTTTTATCCAACAATTTCATCAAGTAGATCAAGTAGATTGCCCTAATCTAATTAAAAGATGACAATTATATACTTGGTAATTTAGGCATTTAAATTTTCCTCATTTCTTGATAAGATGCATAAATAGTGAGATATATTTTTTTAAGTGGCGGCTGTTCTCATTGAGAAGCCATGTAGTTTTCAGAAGTTTGATGAAATCAACAAAATGTTACATCTGGCAGAGAAACATCTGGCAGAACTCATTTTCTGTTGGGAGTCCCTATTCTTTTGGTGTAAAGGCAGGTAAAGAAGTACTTAGCACCTTGTTTCAGCTACTTAAGTATTTAACACCTTGTTTGAGCCCTTTGTTATTTGAAGTTGTGAGGAACTAGCTGACCAACAGGAAGATTGGAACTGGAAGGAGAACAACCATATATAAGCAGAAGCACAAGCTGGGACAGAGCAGAGCTGAGAAGGAGAAAATTTGTGGTGTCTGGCACTGTGTTTGTCTGTTCTGTCTGTGTTGATTTGTTTTTGTGTTGCTTTGTACAGAAGTCCTGGGACCTTACTGCAGGCTTAGAAGTCCTGAAAGAGAATTTTCTTGTCTGTTTACAGAAATCCTGGAGGAGGGCTTCAGAGGTCCTGGGACTTTGTTAATAATTTGTGTTGATTTTTTAAACCTTGATTTTGGGTCTGTGTTGGTTTCACAGGCAGATAGTGAATTGATGATGGTGCTGGCAATGTGCATGAATGTTATTTTGGCTAAACTGTGAAGGACTTGAGGTGGGCTGGACAATGTGATCTTCAATACGGAATGGGAGCTGGATGAGGAACTGGATGAGGAGCTGGATGAAGAGCTGGACTAGGAGCTGAGAGCTGCTTGCTTGTGAATCCAGATGAAGGTTGTTGAATTCAGGCAAGAACTGGACCCATTGAAGAGGAACCATGGAATTTGGGAACCAGCCTTGAGCCAAGATGAAAAGAACTCTCCTTGGGTACTTAGTGCTAACTGATAAGATCGTGATTTACTGTTGTCTAGGGATAAGAGAATTTTGTACTTTGTACCTTGAACCCCTTAAGGATGATTGAAGTAAGCATGATTTGGAAGCTAGTCTCAGTAAAGAAGAAAGAAGATGAGAGACCTTTGTATTTTGTATCCTGAACGATATATTTTGTTTAAAATTATGTGGCCTCTTTAGTGATAAGTTATTATATTATAACATTGTGAAAGCAGTACTTTGGTTTCTGTGAATGTGTTGCTTTAGTTTACTGCTGAATAGAGAGATCACTATATTATGTGTTCAGAACCTTAAAACTATTCACAGGAGTACTACTCTGGAAAGCTGCTTGTGCTTGGTTTTACATTTGGACACTGATGAAACATATTTTTGCATACATAATCAAGAGAATTTTTTTTGCTAGACTATGCATATTTGTTGTAAGAATTATGTTTTTTTCAATTTTTTTTCCAATAGTTTGGGAAGTAGGTTGGAAAGAACATAGGAATTGTTACTTTTTTTTTTTTTTAAAGCAATTGGGGTTAAGTAACTTGCTCAAGGTTACACGGCTAGTCATTATTTATTCGTGGGTGCTCATTTTCTGAGGCCGGATCTGATCTCGGGTCATCCAAACTCCGAGGCCGGCGCTCTTACTCACTGCGCCACCTAGCCGCCCCTTTAGGGCAATTGGGGTTAAGTAACTTGCCCAAGGTTACACGGCTAGGTTTTTGTTTGTGCGGATTAAGTGTTGGAGGCCGGCTCCGAACTCAGGTCCTTCTGATTCCAGGGCCGGCGCTCTATTCACTGCGCCACCTAGCCGCCCCTGAATTGTTACTTTTTAATATAGGAAGTTGCTACATATGTGAGGTTTTACTTGCATTTTCTGATTGCATTATTATATTATTAGCTTTACTTAACCATTTTATTTTATTATGAGAGACCTATCATGAAGCAGATATAATCTACACCTGTTTGTTATTTTAAAAACACATCAATAAACTTTAAAAAAGAAAAATAATAATAAAAATGGACAACATCCATTATGATGGTTAATGTCTTTGGTGAACATATATCACCTTTTTTTTCTTTATTTGATTTTCAAAACCAGGGTGTCATCAAGCAAACTTATCTTTATTGTTACATCCCTCAAGCAATTTTGAATCATTTTTGCCATATGAATGGCATTGAAGAAGAAGCAATGAGACATTTTACTCTACTGAATAAAATGTCTTTTCTGGCCATAATGATATCTTATTTTCTTTGCATCTTTCAGTCAAATTGTATCTATAAAAATGTGGACTGCTATAGAATATCATTTGCAAAATTTAATGATTAGCATTGGCAGCAAGAGGCAGTGAGGTATAGTAGATAGAGTGTTGGCCTTGAAACAAGGAAAACCTGAGTTCTATGACTAACAAATATGAACTAGGTGACCCTAGGCAGGTCACTCAACATCCTTAGTACTCTAGTCAAATCTCTAAAAACATAGAAGCAGTGCAAATGTCAACTTGAACTAAAGGAGAGAGTTTCCTCAACTTTAAGTTTCCTATACTGATGAAGAAAATGCAAAATCAGTACAGTATCTTTGCCAGGAAAACCACAAAAAGTCAGACATGAATGAAATAATGGAACACCAAAATAGGTCTAGTCAATATCCCTAATAGCTCTCATCCCACCTTCTTTTGGTGACTATTCATTTACTTTTTCTTTGTATGATTTTGTTTGTTTTTAATTTGTTTGTTTTGAGAGTGGTTCTCTTTATGTCGCCCTTGCTGAAAGTGCTGGGGCTACTCACATAACCAACTTCATTTGTGATTGGCATGAAAGCTTTGATTTGCTCTATTTCTAACTTATGTTGATCTGAACCTCCTAAAGCATGCTGGTGCCTACTAATTCTTAGAGGATCACCATATCAGTGCCAGATATAATGCTTGCTGCAGCTCATAATTCCTGAATTCAAGCAATCCATAAGCTTCAGCCTCCCCAGTAGCAGGAACTACAGCAGTATACCACCAGGCTTGTCCATTAGTCCAGTTTACAGTAGTATAAACTATGTACTTACTACTCAACTAATTCCTTTGTAAAACTTCATTGATCTATTAGGAACATGGAATTCTATACTATGGAGTTATATTCAAGGTTTCATTCATTCATTATTTGTTAAAAGACTATAAATTACCAGGCAGTGTAAGGGATAAAGTGTTGGGTCTGGAATCAAGAAGATCTGAGTTGAAATCCTGCTTCAGATACTAGCTGTGGGTCCCTGGGAAAATTATTCAACTTCCACCTGCCTCAGTTTCCTCATCTATCAATTAGGAATAGTAACAGCACCTACCTCACAGAGTTACTTTGAGAAATGAGAAAATTTTAAAATGCTTAGAACAGTGACTGATATAGCTGGCACTTACTAAATTCTTTCCCCCTTTCTCCCCTCCCCCAACCTTGAAGGCAGCTCTTTTATATCTCCCATACCCTCTACCTCAGTGTTGGGTCTCTGGAAATTTTTCAATAATCATTTTGATTTGTACAGAATGAATCTCAGAGTTAAAAAACATAATAATGAGAATTTATACAAGGGTCACTTATTACCAACTGTCTCATGTCTAATCTTTTCCTTGCTTTTTGATGTTTCCTCACTATGCAAATATATGAATATCAGTACAATAAATCACAGCAAATTTACCTATGAGAAGTCAGATAGACAGTCAGTGGACAAGCATTTATTATGTGTCAGGCACTGTGCAAAACTTTAGGGATATAGTAAAGACAAAATCAGTTACCAACCTCAAAGAGTTTTTATTAAAATAGGGACAATTGATGAATAAGATATAAAACTAGATTTATTTTCATTTCAGACATTAATTGAGTATGACTTTGTTCTTCAGTTAAATCATAAGCTTTTCAACCAATCAGCAAGTAATTATTAAATGCAGGGAGAAGAGATAAAAATAAAATCAAAAATAAAATAACCCCATCTTCTAAGAGAAAACATCTTATTTGGGAGGACAATATGTAAGTTATTCTTATATACAAAACATAGACAGAGTAGATGCAAGATAATATGAGAGGAGAATTCATTAGGTGCTAGATAGAGACAGGGGTAGATAGATAAAGGGGAGGGAGAAAGAAAGAGAGAGAGAGAGAGAGAGGGAGGGAGTGGAAGGGAGAAGAGGGTGAGAGATGATTGATTGATAGAGTGATAGACAGACAGATGGTATTTTTAAATCATTTATTTCCTTTGTAAGACTATGTATTTTACTTTATGTATTTAAGATTATTTTGAGAAGGAGTACATAGGATTCACCGGGATGACAGAGTTTCATGACACAAATCTAGGGAGGGCTCCTGTCAATTACTATACTTTTTGCCATGCATTATATAATAGGGTTGATTTCTGCCCATAGTCATTCTCCTTCACCAAACAAACAATTCTAAACAATAGGAAGAAAAGAGAAATAAATTGGGTAAGATTGTGGGATTTTCCTTCTATGTCTTTGGAATGATCATAGATGCCATTGAGGAAGCATGTTGTCTTTGAGACTTTAGCCATTTGTATAATGGTATCTGCCATTTGGAGCATGCAGAAGACCTTACCATCCAGAGAGAATCTCTCTTCCATTTCGACTTTTGGCATAATACCCCAATGACAGTAGTAATCACCTTTGGTGAACATACAGCCACATGTTTTCTGCCTTGCTTGAAGTGAACAATCAGAAGATCTAAAGAGAGTAACCTTCATGATAGAATTGACTATGTCACTCCCTATTAAGTGAATTCCAATGGCTCTCTATTGTCTTCATAATCAAATGTAAAATTGACTTTTTGGCTTTTAAAATCTTTAATAACTGAACCTTTTTTTCTACCTTTCTAGTCTTCTTACTCACCTCTTTTTCTCTGAGGTCCAGTAACACTGGTCTCTTTTCTGTTTCTCACATGTGAAACTCCATCTTTTAATGCCAGATATTTTTTTCTTGGTGTCCCCCAAAATAGTATTCAAGAAACCTTCCTCAAGAGGTCTTTCACAGTGTGACTTAATCTTAATGCGTTTGCTCTGAAATTATTTCCAATTTACCCTAAATAAATCTTGTCTGTACATAATTGCTTATGTTTTCGCCACCATTAGATGTCAGATCCTTGAAGGCAAGAATCATTTCATTGTTGCTGTTATTGACATCTTCTTTGTCTCTTCATAATTAGGACATTTTCTGGTCCTTAGGTGACACTTAATAAATACTTTGTGACTCAACTTGACTTGAATAGTTAAGAAATATGTATATACAGCGTGGGGGGGGGGGAGCAGGGGTTGTTCATATGGTGTTCTCCTTCTTAGAGGATTGTGCTTTTCTCTGCTGATTCTATTACTTTTGACTTATATGAAGTCTCACCCAATTTACTCACCATGACAAAGAGGTGGCACTGGCCTTGAAAAGACTATGCTATGTCTGCCAGGTTCAACTATGTTAGAAAAGGATAGTCCTAGTGAAAGTCTGAATCTGCTACTTGAGAACCAATGTAAAGATGCCCATCACCAGTTGTTCGATAATTAAGTGATGAATTATCTAGTCATGGATTGATCCAAGTACAGATAGATTGATGAATGAATGGAAATCTATGTAACAAAAAGTAAATAACTTGACCTCCAGTCTGAGCCTTTCTGCTTCTATAGTGATGTCAGAGGGGTGGAAATTCGGGTTGAAGACACTAAGAATAATATAAAAAACATCAGAACCTCTATAACTATTAACTTTTTGTGTAACCCTAAATATGAGACCTTTGTCCAGTGACTAATAAATTGATATGCTATTTAAATAACTAGACCATATCAACACTGGGATTGTTACCATACAAGAAAGCAAAAGAAAGACACAGATAAGTTTATTGTTGTTTTTTCAGTCATGTCAGTCATGACAGACTCTTCCTGACCCCATTTGGGGTTTTCTTGGCAAAGATCCTGGAGTGGATTGCCATTTCATTCTCCAATTCATTTTATATATGAAAAAATTGAGGCAAACATGGCTAAGTGAATTTCCCAGGGTCTCACAGTTAGTAAGTGTCTGAGGCCAGATTTGAACTCAGGAAAATGAGTCCTCCTGAATGGAAGTATATATCCTATAAATACAAACAAAGGATTCTACACTTGCTTTTAACATGGATCTGAAGTGAGTGATTAGGCAGTAAACTAGTGATTATTAACTGTCTACTATGTGCCAGGCACTGTCAAAAACAAGAATTAGAATAACTAAAGGTAAATACTTAAACATCTCATCTTCTAGAGCTCAGGAATGAACATAAACAATATAACCTCCATGAATACATTTGTAGCTTACAAATTTGACCATATCACCCTCCCCAATACATACATACATATACATACATATGTATGTATATGTATGTGTGTATATATGTATATGCGTGTATGTGTGTATCCCTCTTAACCTCAACAAACATGACCTTTCATTTGAAATTTAAATCTCTCCTTTTAAATCTTTAATTTATATCTTCCCATAACCCACTCCTATCTTTTTATTCTTCTTGCATTTTCTTCCATGCACTCCACAATCTGGCTACACAAGATTACTCTCTGCTACTTAAACACAACACTTCCATCTCCCAACTCCATGTCTTTGCCCTGGCTTCTCTCCATGCCTGGTATCTCTTCTTTCTAA